>CAJQZJ010031199.1:5777-17229 GCA_907164525.1 Lophiomys imhausi
TTAGTGGCAAGCCTATCTCTTGGCATGTAAAAACTCCTTGCTTCAACTGCAGACAGACTGCTGTCCAAAAAGGACAAAACTTGGTAGCAGGGAAGTTGACAGCCTAGCTCTGCCAAGACAGGGTAGGTTAGTCCTTCACAATCCCTGCTCTACAATAAATGTCTGTCAGAGAAACAGGACCAAAAGGCTGAAGAGTGATGCTGGAATGTATGGAGAGAAAATGGGAACTGTCCAGGTAGTCACTGGTTTGTCATTTCTTAGTATTGGAAGCTGCAGGCCCTGCACTTCCTATATAATCAGATATATTTATCCTTCTCAGCTCTCTGAGGTGGTTGAAGAATAGGCAGCTTGAGTCTCACAATTTTTTTTTTTTTAACCACCATTGCACTAGCATATCTTGCAGGCAGGATACCATTGTAGATCAAAAGGTTTGTGGCTGGGTTGGCATTTTTGTTTCTGCTTTGGTAGTGTGCAGAGTACCTTCTTGTGCCAAAGATGCTAGCAAGTATGGATGAAGGCTCTATGCTAGTATCCACTTGACTTCTTTGTGTTCAATAAATTTTGTGGGTGTTGTCCTCAGCAATGGGTCCTTGCTGACAGTTTGTGGAGAGCAATGTATAGTCTTGGTAATAGCTTGGGTTGTTTGGGGGTTCCCATAGGACCCCTTTGTCCAAAACTCAATTACTTGTAACCCAATGCTGGTATTGGAAACTTCATTTAGTGACAAGAGATGTCCAGTTGGGACTCTGTCTCCCCCATTATTTGTCAGTTTCATTTTTTTTTGGTCTTTATGATATTTATTATTAACAACTTATACTAGATGGAATATTTCAACTTCTATAGGATCAGGATAGCTGCATCAATCAAACAGAAACACTTAATGGTCATTAAAGCTAGAACAACATATAACCACCACATCCTATAATTATATTAATATTCCCACATCACACATCATACGACCTGTCCGAAGACCTTGGCTCTCTTGCTTCCCTGCGTCGATGTTCGGAGCAAAGCCCCATTTCTAGTCTCAGTTCAAGGCCTGAGTGAATGGGCAAGGGATAGAAAGAGAGGTCTCAGCACAAGGTCTGAGGAAGGGGCATAGACCTAAGATAGAGACAGAGACAGGACGTCAGTGACAAGACTGATCGCCGCTTACGGCTTGTCTCCTTTGGTTTCTTATACTTTCATTTTAGCTTCATTAACATATCTCTATGTCACCCGCATATGGCAGCACTCACTATCTTCTTATCTAGCTCCTACAGCTGGGCCTCAGCTGGGATGTGGCTGACAGCTTCTTGCAACTAAACCAGAAGCTATTACTTATAATCCAATACTTAAATTACTTTACTAAACTCCCTGCAGCCATTCTTTATGGCTGCTTACAGGCTCCTTACAGTCCACCCCCTGACACCTCAGATGTCCTCAACATGAAAGGTGTCACTAATTGGTCAGGCCGGCGCAACTTGCCATCCCACTTGGGTGTGCAAACCGGGGTTTACATAACTAACATCTGTCCTAGGTTGTATTAACTTATCAAATCTCCGTTTACAATTTTTATTATTTTTTGTTCTCATCCATTTAATCCTGTATTCTAACCATGTCATATATGCTGAATATTCTCTAAGCAAATCTATTATAAAAGGTCTTATCATAATTCTACAGCAAAAACTTTGTAATAACTTATCTAAATGAAAATCAAGCCATTCTGTAGTATCTGATCCAGGCCATTTTTCATGCATCAAAAGGTATATAATTTCTTCAGTCTTATTAATATCTTCTACCATAATTCTTATTTGGCTATATGCATCCAAACAAGGTTTTCCCAAATAACAGGTTATTAAACTAGCTAATACATGTAACATTCTATCTGTTTGTTTTTGTTCTTCGGTACCAGGTCCATGTAATACAAAATGAGCTATCACATTTGGCAATAAGTCCATTTTTGTTGGTAGCAATCCAAATTGTTGTATAAATTTTGTTGCTCCTTTTGATAGGCAAAAATAACATTGTTCAGGAAATGCATCTGATTCTTTCATAATTCCCATTTGTCCCCAGATATCTTGTAGGGGTTGGAAATGTTTTGCATACATTTCTCTGATGCACTTCCTCACTCCATCTTGTTGTATCAATCCCAGTCGTCTCCTGGATGGGTCAATGCCCGGAGGTCAGTTTCATTTATATCATCTTTATATATGTATATTTTTTAGGAAGCTTCTCATGTATTAGGTGTCCATAGTGCTCAAGTGGCCCTTAATTGTAGTTGTCTCTCCCCATATTCCTTCCCTCTTACTCTTCCCACTTAATCCTCTATTCTAGTCCCCCATCCATCCATAAATACCTATTCTATTTCCCTTTCCTAGGGAGATCTATCTGTCCCCTACCCTAGTTCCTTACTCTATGCCTAACCTCCATAGTTCTATAGATTATGACTTGTTTTAATTGACTTAACATCTAACATGCACATATAAGCAAATTCATACCGTATTTGTCTTTCTGAGTCTGAGTTACCTCACTCAGGATGATTTCCCTACAAATTCCATGATTTCCTTTTTTGTTTTGTTTTTTGAGACAGGGTTTCTCTGTGTAACAGCTCTGGCTATCCTGGACTCACTCTGTAGACCAGGCTGGCCTTGAACTCACCAAGATCTGCCTGCCTCTGCCTCTGGAGTGGTGGGATTAAAAGCATGCACCACCACACCCGGCCATGATTTCCTTTTTTAATGGCTGAGTAATATTCCATTGTATAAATGTAGTAGATTTTCTTTATCTATTCATCTGTTGAGGAACGTACAGGTTGTTTGCAATTCCTGGCTATTATAAATAGAGTATAGTGAGAGTTTTGGTTTCTTCAAAAACCCAGTTATGTTATGAGAATATGTTTTTGTTTTAATCCCAGGTGTGGGATATGGGGCTGCTTCCCATTGTCCACAGAAGTTGACTATTTGCCTTCTGCTCAGGCAGCAGCATGATTCTGCCAGCTGCAGATAATTTACTTTTGGAATTCTGTGGACTATTGAGACTGTATAAATGAGAGAGCACCCAAAGCGGGGATGCTCCAGTGCTGCTGTTCCTTCTGCTGGTTCCTGCTCATGCTGTTGGTAGTTTGTCAAGTGGTCAAGAAAAAAGAGACAAGAGGAAGAAGTTGGAGATATCCTGATGAGATGTATATTGGACTAGCCCCAGGGAACTCAATGCCCTAATTATCAGGAGGTAATTTTAAAAGATCTCAATGTTCCCTCTCCCCACTATCCTTCTGTCTCTCCTACCTGGTGTTGGGGTGTTGGAAGGGATTGGAGTTGAAAAGGGTGGTAGATATAAGAACACAAAATAGCTTAAAAAATAGACCTACCATAGAGCACTAATGAACACATTTGAGGAAATCTCTCTGTGGTAGGATGAAGCATCCTTTGAGTATATGTCTGTTTTATGCTGTGAAGAGGCACCATGACCAAGACAACTCTTAAAAAGGCTAACATTTAACTAGGGCTGGCTTACAGTTTCAGAGGTTTAGTCCAATATCTTCATGGCAGGAGGCACGGCAGCACAAAGGTAGACATGGTGCTGGAGAAGTCAAGAATTCTACATCTTGATCTGAAGCCAGCCAGGAAGAGACTGAAATTCCACACTGGGCAGAGCTTAAACATAGGAGACCTCAAGACCACCCACATAGTGATATATTTCCCCCAGCAAGGCCACACCTACTCCAACAAGGTCACACCCTCTAATAGTGCCCCTGAAAATGGGCCAAGCATCCAGGCACATTAGTCTATGGGGGCCAAATCTATTCAAGCCACCACAATGTCCAACAGTGGTGTAGCTGAATCTTGAGGTAGATCAATCCCCATCTTGGTGAGGAACTACCGCACTGATTTACATAGTGGCTGTACAAGTTTGCACTCCCACTAGCAATGGGTGAGTGTACCTCTTACTCCACATTCTTACCAGAATGAGTTGTCACTTTTTTTTTTGATCTTGGCCATTCTGAGGAGTTTAGATGAATTCTCAAAGTAGTTTTGATTTGCATTTCCCTGACAACTAAGGATATTGAACTTTTTAAAAGTGTTTCTCAGCCATTTGAGTTTCCTCTTTTGAGAAATCTCTGTTTAGATCTTGTGGTGGTTTGAATAAGAATGGCCCCCTAAGCTCATATATTTGAATACTTTTTGTCATCAGGGATCATCAGGGAGTGGCACTATTTGAGTCAGATTAAGAGGTTTGGCCTTGATAAAGTAGGTGTGGCATTGTTGTAGGAAGTTTGTCACTGGAATTAGGCTTTGTCCAAGCCAGTCCCAGTGTCTCTCACTTCTTGCTGCCTGTGGGTCCAGATATAGAACTCTTAACGACTTCTCCAGCACCATGTCTGCCTCCGGCCATGATGACAACGGACTAAACCTCTGAAACTATAGGCAAGCCCCAATTACATGCTTTCTTTCATAATAGTTGCCTTGGTCATGGTGTCTCTTGACAGCAATAGAACACTGACTAAGACAGAGCTGTACCCAATGTTTTAGTTGTGTTGTTTTCTTGATATCTAAATTTTTTAGTTCTTTATATATTTTGGATATTAGCCCTCTATCAGATGTGCAGTTGGTGAAAATTTTCCTAACCTGTAGGCTGCCACGTTGTCCAAATGTCAGTTTCCTTTGCCATGCAGAAACATTTTAGTTTTATGAGGCTCCATTTCTCAATTGTTAGTGCTTGTGATAACGGTGTTCTGTTCAGAAAGTTTTCTCCTATGCCAATGCACTCAAGGCTATTCCCCACTTTCTCTTCTATCAAGTTCAGTGTTTTATGTTGAGGTCTTTGATCAACTTGGACTTGAGTTTTGTGCAGGGTGATAAATATGGGTCTATTTGCATTATTCTACATGCTGACATCCAATTTGATCAGCACCAATTTTTGAAGATGCTGTCTTTTTTTTTCAGTGTGTGTTTCTGGTTTCTGTATCAAAAATCAGGTGTCCATAGTTATGCAGGTTTATATTTGGGTTTTCAATTCAATTCTGGCTATCAGTGTCTGTTTTT
Organism: Lophiomys imhausi; assembly: GCA_907164525.1. Taxonomy (NCBI): domain Eukaryota; kingdom Metazoa; phylum Chordata; class Mammalia; order Rodentia; family Muridae; genus Lophiomys; species Lophiomys imhausi. Next base: position 10,802 of record CAJQZJ010031199.1, read on the forward strand.
GTGCCAATACCATGCAGTTTTTATTAGTATAGCTCTGTAGTGCAATTTGAAGTTGGGGATGGTGATACCTCTAGTAGTTTTTATCATTCAGGATTGTTTTAGCTATCTTGTTTTTTGTTTTGTTTTCTTTTTTTCCCCAAATGTGACTGAGAATTGTCCTTTCAAGAACCGTGAAGAATTGTGTTGGAATTCTACTCACTGTGTAGACCAGACTGACCTCAAAGGCATATAGATTTTTAAAGTATGTCCTTAGGGTTCTCTGTATTTCCTTGGTCTCCTCTTTTACATCTCTAATCTTGTTCTAATCTAATCTTATTAATTGGGATATTCTCTCTCTTTCCCTTTTAGGTAATTTTGCTAAGGGGTTGTCAATCTTATTGATTTTCTTAAAAAAATAACTTTGTTTCATTGATTGTTTCTTTTGTTTTTGTTTGTTTGTTTGTATTTTATTGATTTCAGCCCCCAGTTTGATTATGTCTTGCTCCCTACTTCTTTTAGGTGTAATTTATTTTTCTTTCTTTCTTTTTCTTCTTTTGGTTCTAGAGCTTTCAGGTGTGCTGTTAAATTACTAGTATGAGATATTTCCAATTTTTTTATATAGGCACACAATGTTATGAACTTGCTTCTTAGAACCACCTTCATTGTGTCCTATAAGTTTGGGTATGTTGTCTATTAATTTTCATTCAATTCTAGAAAGTCTTTATTTTTATTTTATTTTACTTTATTTTTTGGTTCTTTTGAGACAGGGTTTCTCTGTGTGTAGCCCTGGCTGTCCTGGAACTCACCTTGTAGACCAGGCTAGACTTGGACTTACAGAGATCCGCCTGCCTCTGCATCCCAAGTGCTAGGATTAGAGGTGTATATGCCACCATGCCTGGCAAAAGTCTTTATTTCTTAATTTCTGTCTTGACTCACTTTTCTTTTCACTTCTTTCTTTTTTGATGTCATTGTGCTAATTTTAATTTAGTTTACTTTGTTCCTCAAAGAGATCTGTGTATGATTTATTGCACACATGGGATTGAGTTATATCACTCGGAAATAGGAAAGTTTTTACCAAATTGTGCTTGTGCTTAAATATGCCTAAAACTATTCAGAGTCGGATTCACAAAGTTGAAACCAACACCAGCTACTTAGTTGTGTGGAACCAAACTACTTTGTTGACTCCAACAGATTGTTACTCTATTCTCTGTGGTGATCTTACAGAATCCCAAATGTCCCCCACTTAGAAATATCTGGATAAAGCTCAGCATGATAACTCACATCTGTGATCCCATGAATTTAGGAGGCTGAACAGGAGGATGAGATAAATTCAAGACCATTCTGGTCTACATAGTAAATTCTAGGACAGGCTGGACTACAGAGTGAGAACCTGTCTTTAAGAAAAGAAAAAGGAAAAAAAAATCTCTGTATAGATGGTAAATCTCTTGGCTCTTTGAGAACTGCCTTTAAAAATAAAACACAGGCTAGAGTTAATATAAGGATTTGACAGAAACATCAGTAACTTAACACACATCCTGACCACCATTCTCTACTAAGCATAAAGAGCCAGCAGCTGTAGTTCCCTTAATATCTGTCAACACTGGAGCCTAACCTTGCCCCCGCCCCTGCCCAAGACACGAAAGCAAACATCTGTCCCACAGAAGAATGACCTCTTGTTTCTTCATCATTTGCTTCCTTTAAATATATTAACTGAGTTCCTGCATCACATGTAACTGGGGTGGAAGGAGGATGACAAATATAGTTCCTGGAACTAGCAGAGCAGAATGACTGTGACTAAGTAAGCATGTATGTGCTACTATAGCAGTAACAAGGACTTCGTACTCCAAGAAGAGCCTGAGTAAAGACAAGCAGGTTAGTTTGGGGTTAAAAGAGATAGGTGAGGAGTTTATTGAGGAAACAATGTTAGAGTAATACATTGACTCAGGATTACAGTTGAATGGTATATTTAGAAACCTTGGGTGTGGTTCCACCTTAAGCAGACATATTTCTTTGGGCAAGTCACTTTGATTCTTGGGTTCTTAGCTCCTACACAAAACAGGGAGATCACTGAGAACTGAGTTAGAATGTTCTGAGCACAAAGGTGAAAAAGAAATGTACCAACAGTAGTTTCTGGTATTGTTTTGTTATATCATTACCTCTCTTTGTGTTAGGACATGCTCAGTGAGTTGACCCATTTTTTTTTAATTTACAGTTAGTTGTTCATTTTCCATGAGTTTGTAAGCTTTCTATTGTTGTTAATAACCAGTTTTAATCTGTGGTGGTCTGATAAGATGCAGGGAGTGATTTCAGTTTTCTTATATCTGTTGAGACTTGCTTTGTCTCTGAATATGTGGTCAATTTTGGAGAAAGTTCCATGAGGTGCAGAGCAGAAGGTATACTCTTCTGTTTGGATGAAATGCCCTGTATATATCTGCTCGGTCTATGTGGTTTATGACATCAGTTAGCTACAGCATTTATCAGTTCAGTTTTTGTCTAGATGACCTGTCTATTGGTGAGATTGGAATACTGAAGACTCCCACTATGAATGAGTGATGTCAATATATTATTAAAGTGTAGTAATGTGTCTTTTACAAACTTGGGTACCCTTGTGTTTGGGACATAGATATTAAGAATTACAATGTTCTTGTTGTTATTAAAACAAAATCTCAGGGCTGGAGAGATGGCTCACTGGTTAAGAACATTGACTGCTGTTCCAGAGGACCTGGGTTCAATTCCCAGCACCCACATGGCAGTTCATAACTGTCTGTAACTCCAAGATCTGACACCCTCACACAGACAAACACACAAGCAAAACACCACTGCACATAAAATAGAAATAAATAATTAATTTTTAAAGACCCCAAAATCTCTACCATTCAATTTTATCAATGAAGACTCAGCAGTCAGATGTTGGGGTGAAAGCCTGTTAGCTCAGAGAGGCAGAGAAAGCACCCAGCTGACTCTTCTACTCTACCAACGTCCCACATGGAAAAAACACGCTAGCTCACTCAGCTGACTTTCCTACTCAGCTGACATCTCAGAAGGAAAAAGTCCTTTCTCCTTTCTGTTTACTTATGTTTACTCCCTGTCAGATGTTTGCTTGTTCTGCCTCTTGACCCAAGATTGACTTTATTTAGCTCTTGGATTAAAAGTATGTGCTGGGCCTAAGCCACACCACAAATACTTGTTTACACTAAATGGAAAGCTTTAGGATCAAAGGCTGAGCCATACCACGGATTTTTTCCAGTTCACAATCTCAAAGTTCACAATATGATTGGCAACATGTCCTCTTGTGGATTTTTCCTTTGGTGAGTATATATGTCTTTCTCTATCTTTTCTGATTAGTTTTGGTTTGAAGTCTATTTTGTCAGTTATTAAAATGGCTACCCTGGATTGCTTCTTAGGTCCATTTGCTTGGGATATCTTTTTTCCATCCTCTAACATCTATCCTTGATGTTGAGCTGTGTGTCTTGGATGTAACAGAAGGGTGGATACTGTTTATGAATCCAATATTTTAGTGTGCTTTTTTTTATTGGGGGTTGGCACGTTTGATCTTAAGAGCAATCAATGAGCAATGTTTGGTTATTCCTGTTACTTTATTGTAATGGTTTGGGCTTTCTCCCTTTTTTCATTTGTTGGTCTAAGATTATTTATTCTTTGTGTCTTCTTGGGTGTGGTTAACATTTCTATGTTGAAATTTTCCTTATAGCCCCTTCTGTAGGGCTGGATTTGCAGATAAATATTGCTTAAATTCTGTTTTAACCTAGAATGTCATATTTTCTTCATCTACTGTGATTGAAAGTTTTGCTGGGGACAGTAGTCTTGGCTGGCGTTTGTGGTCTCTTAGAGTTTGCAGCACATCTGTCCTGGCCCTTCTGGCTTTTGGAGCCTCCATTGAAACATCAGGTATAATCTAGTAGGTGTGCTGTTATATGTTACTTGGTTACTTTTTTCTCTTGCAATTTTTAATATTCTGCTTTGCTTTTTGTATGTTTAATGTTTTGATTATTATGTTGCAGGGGATTTTCTTTTCTGGTCCAATCTATTTGGTGTTCTGTAAGCTTCTTGTACCTTTATAGGCATCTCCTTCTTTAGAGAAATTTTCTTCTCTGATCTTGCTTAAAATATTTTCTGGACCTTTGAGTTGGGATTCCTTTCCTTCCTTTATTCCTATTATTCTTAGGCTTGGTCTTTTTATAATGACCCAGATTTTTTGGATGTTTGTGCCAAGACTTTTTTTTAAGATTTAATATTTTCTTTGACTGAGTTATCCATTTCTTCTGTCATGTCTTTAATGCCTGAGATTCTCTATTCCATCTCTTGAATTCTGTTGGTAAGGCTTGCGTCTGAAGCTCTCATTTGAGTTCATGTATTTTTCATCTTCAGATTTCCACCAGGTTTTTTTTTTTCTTTTCTGAGATAGGGTTTCTCTGTGTATTCCTGGCTGTCCTGGAATTTGCTCTGTAGGCCAGTCTGGCCTTCAACTCAGATATCTACCTGCCTCTGTCTCCTGAGTGCTGGGACTAACAGTGTATGCCACATCGCCCAGCAGTTTGGGTTTTCTTTAATGATTCTATTTCCAGTTTTGGTTCTTGAGCTATTTTATTCATTTCCTTTCTCTGTTTATTTGTGTTTTTATAGATTTCTTTATGGAATTTATTAATTTCCTCTGTCATATTCATGAAGGCTATTTTCAGGTCTTTGTTTTGTGCTTCAGCTATGTTGCAATTCTCAGGTTCTTCTGTGGCATTGTTGCTGGATTCTCTTGGAGACATATTGTTCTGAATGTTATTCATTGTGTTCTTAAGCTGGTGTCTGGGCATCTGGATTTGGGAAGATTATAGTTCTAGGTGCTAATATCTAGTCTTTTCTTTGTTGGGTGAGTGTTTTGTTCCTTGGTTTCTGTTGTCCTGTCTGGTTCATAGGAGATTATGGTGGCTATGTGTTGCCTTGTACAAAATTCTTCTGGGACCCTGATAAGTGTGGTTACTTGGGGTTCTAGGTAAAATGTGTTTCTAGGTTTTGGGAGCTGACACTTAGGAATGGGGATGGACTAGAATGTAGGGCTTAGTAAGTCAACAGGAAGGAGGAATCCAAGAGGTGCCCCCATGACCTGCTTGGTCCCCTGACAATGGGAACAGAGAGTGAGAAGAGATGTTCTGCTATATAGTAGGGATTGAGACTGGAGGATTGGACTTGGAGGAATGGAGGAAGAAGTGAGTATCTGCAGTTAGCCTACCTGAAAGTTTCTCTGACTGGAGTGGCCTGTGGATTCCCAGAACATGTCTGCTGGAGTTAGGGGCTGGGATAATTCAATGAATCCCGCAAGGAAATTTGGAGGGGAAAAATCTGTGTGATCCACTGGAGATGGGGGAAGGGAGACTGCAGCAGGTGGTTTGCCACAGAAGAGCTGAGGATGAGACTAGGAGTTTGGATTTGGAGGAGCCAATGGAGAGGTGAAGATCTGCAGTTAGCTTAATTGCTGCCTTGGCCCGAGTCTCACCTTTGTCTTTCTTCCCATTATTATGGATATGTAATAATGTGTGTGTGTGTGTGTGTCTGTGTGTGTCTAAAGCTTAGCTGTCTGAATTTTGTTATTTTGATTTTATAATCTTTTGTGTAACTTTGATATAATGATACAACAAAAACGTTATTTCAGTTATCAAAAATTTTCATTATTCATAATGATGTTTAAATCCTGTCCATCTATTTCATATCAAAAGATGGGGACCCTTAGCAATTGCTAAAATTTTCATCATTTTAGATAATTACCATATTTAAATGATTATTCTCTTGTAGGAACTCAAATGCTGCTTACAATGCTTTTATTTTTTCTTTTATATATGGCATTCAAATAACTTCTTATTATATGCATGGTCTTCAAAAAACAAATCTGCAAAAGCAGAAAAAAAGCAATAAAGACTTTTTCAGACAAATAAAAACAGAAAGAAATTCATTACCAGCATACTCCGTCAAGAAATGTTAATAGAATTTGGGCAGAAGAAAAATAGGGTAGTTCAGAAATTGGGATGTGGATGAAAAAAGAACCATATCAGATGAGGAACAAATTAGGGTAAAATATATTTTCTACGCTTCTTACTCCTAATTGCTCTAAAACAGCCGTTTAAAGCCACACAGTGACTATGTAGTGGCTAGTTATAGCATAAGAAGTGAAATGAATGGCACCAATGTACTGAAGCAAGGGAATGAGGAGGTGGGAACACTCAGCTTAAACGTACCTGGCATTTGGCCTGATGAGATGGCGTATCAGGAAAAGGTGCTTGCTGCCCAGTCTGATGACCTGCCTTCATTTTCTGGGATCTACATGGTGAAAGGTGAGAGCTATTTCCTAAATTGTCATCTGACCTTCATATGTATGGCATGGTGTGCTCACACACACATACACACACACACACACACACACACACACACACACACACACACACACA
>CAJQZJ010031204.1:0-17981 GCA_907164525.1 Lophiomys imhausi
ACCATACTACTTCAAAATCCAGGCCCGGAACTCAAAGGGCATGGGACCCATGTCTGAAGCTGTCCAGTTCAGAACACCTAAAGGTAAAGATCCCTGAGCTGAGGCCTTTAACTTGTTGTCTAAAGAGTGGGACTGCAGCATATAGAGACTGTGGGTAATGTGGAAAATGCTGATAATGAACTTGCCAACCTCACTGTAAAGACTTCCAAAGGATTCCTCCTCTCCTGCCCACTGGCTGCCATGTTGGTAGTCTCCCAGTCCATGTAGAAGGGAACTTTGGTTCTACATATCTAGGCAGAAGGATTGCAGTGATCTCTTAGTTTTTATCAAAGAAATCAGATGTGATTCCCTTGGTTTTCATAGAGTTTTATTGCACATTATTGTGACAGGTATTCTCTTTCAACACACGCAGGCAAAGTTTATATGTCAGCCTTTGTAGAGGATGAGATTGGAAGGGGCCTTTTAGGTAACGCTCAAGAAAATGAATATTAAGATAGTAAGCCAGGCAAGCCTAGGCCAGTAAAATTGAGTTGGGTACTGAGTCTGTGGAGGTGTGGAAAGCTAATTTCTTTTCTATTGTCAATTATTTAGAAGTTTGTGGGAATTTTTTTTCCTTTAAAACTTCTGTCTGTCCATCTTCAAAGCTGGTGATCCTTGCTCTTGTTTCCTCTTCCCCTGTGCTTGGCCTGTCAGCGGACTCCTCTGATAAAATGCCTAATGACCAAGGTAAATGAGTAGATGGCCTCTCTCTCATTTTCTCTCTTATGATCTATTATTAGCTTTTTGTTTCCCTGAAAATCAGTATCATGTGTTAAAAACCACATACATACTTCTTGGCCAAAGTAGAGTTGAGTCCATGTTTTAGCTCTTGGGAGATCTGAAAAGCTAAGGGATTCTCTTAAAAGCTAAATTCCCTGGTGGAAGAAAATTAAATTGAATAAAGTCAAGATTGGCCTTAAATGAAGATCAAGTTATCCTTAGGTGTTAAGATGCTAAAGTTATAAACAGGGATAAGTATTTGAAACATAAAGTGACCCGTGTACCAACCTTTCATATTTGTAGCATTTAGGATTTTATTTAAGTGAAAAGTTAATACCAGATTCAGTAAATACCATATTTCCCTTTTTGCATATATGAATCCTGTTAAGTATATGCTCATCTGTGACCAAGGGTTTCTTCTTTTGCAATATGTTAATATACAACTCTTTTTCTATTTCTTTTCTTAAATATTAAGTATGACCATGTTTATAAAAGGATAAAAACTTGTGGCATGGACACTTAGGAAGCAGAACCTTCATGTCATCACTCTTGAAATCATAGGTTTTCACTTTTTCAATGTAATTGCTATGGTGACATGGTAGCTGTACTTTGTGATTTTTTTTTAATCTCTAAAAAATCAGCTAAAGATAGACTTCCATACTGAAAACACTAAAAGTAAATTTGATAATTGTTCTCATGGTTTAAGAATAGTATTCAGAAATACAAGGTTTCGGATCTTGGTTAATGCAAGAGAGAGTCAAAACTTGAGGTACTGGGTTCATAGCTTTGGGCATGTGTTTGCATTCAATGTATCTTTTGATGTACATGGGAGAAACTGTGAGCGTAGGTTTTTGTGAGTACTGAAGCATGATATTTCATGAATCATTACATTGTATATGCAGAGAATGCAAATATGCTTTACTCTTTCCCTTCACTTGATAACTGTTATGCAACACTTTTTGTTCCATGCCTCTAGTATTCAAAATTCTTTACCTGTTGGTATTTTGGGTACTAGATTGATCCTTTGAATTCCTTCTTTATTCTTTAAACGTTAAAGAAAAATATTGGGAAATATAGGAATATAAACCAACTTAAACTTGGCAAACAAAGCATGTTCACTGGAAGTTTTTTATTTTTATTTTTTTATTTTTTGGTTTGTTTGTTTATACGATGCAGTGCTCTTGAAAGTTTAATTTAAATGTAGCCTGCATGATGACCATGAACATTTAAATATGAAGAACCTTAAAATGCTAAGTATCTCTGCTGATTAGATTTTGCCTAAGGTAATAGCATATGAAGAAGAACTAGAATCTTGATGTGTATGTAGTATGTGTGACTTGGGAGAAGTGATACCCTCAGAAGTAAGAGGATAAAGTAATAAGTATGAACAATGGAAAGGGGTTTAGAAACTAAATTAAGTCCTTGAGTATGCCCTAGAAACCCTGAGACTGGAGCCAAGGACTTCTGTTCCTTTCTTTTTTAGATTTTTGGCTACTGAGAACACACCAAACATTTATGTTTAGCCTCTAGATTTATTCTACGAAATGAACTACTTACCCAACCTTATATTTGGGTTTATTTTGTATCTCTCATAAGTGTTTAGTAGAGCTCCATATGCTCTGCCTCCATAAACAGAGTTTTTGATGTTTGTAATAGTTAACATTTATTGATCATTTACTACACACCAAGCAGTATTCACAGTGTTTCATGATCTTAAATTTCCATTTAGTTTCACAGCAGCTTATTATAGTAGATGCTTTTAGCATCCCTGCTTTAACTTAAGAAACAGAGACCCAAAGGACTAATTAAATAACTCTCCCAACATCAAAATATTGCTGTGTAGTGGAGCTGGTGTTCAAGGGCAGGCTCTTAGCACTGTGTGCTGTTACCTGTCAGGAGGAGCTTTTATTTTTTCATCCTCGAAGGCCTCTTTTCAAGAGCTTGCAGCTTTCAGCTTTCGGGCTAGTAACTTTGCATCAAGGAATATCTTTATGGAGGAAGGGCTTCCCCTAAGCAGTTTTACTATAAATGTGATGAAAGAGACTGAAAACCAAGAATAAGGATTATAAAACAAAAACAAAGCCTGGTGTTTCTGTCTCCTGAGATCTGCTGCTGGAGAGACCTGAGGCCTTATTCAGCAGCCTCATTTATTTGAACCTGTGACTGTGAAACCAGATAGCAGTGACTTTTGTAAGCAACTAGAAGGAAGACTTAGTTTTGTTTTGTTTTTTGTTTTGTTTTTTTTTTTCTGTGTTTTAATGCTTAGGTGACAAAAAAAGGAAGCAAGAATCTGATTTGAACCACTGCTTACCTTCCTGCTCTTGCTTAGGCTAACTTTATACTTGGAAGGGCAATTTCTAATCTGAAAAAAATAGCCAGAACAATACTGACACTACCCAGGCCAGAAGCATCACCAAATCCTTTGGAGAATGTAATTGTTGGGTACAAGCATCAGCCTCATTTATTCCCTTAGTTCCTTTTGTTATAAAATAATCTACTTCTACCATATGTCCTCTCTGAGATTCACCTCCTGAACTAGAGAAATGGGGGAGTCCCCCCATTTACTGATTGGTAGTCTGGTCCATGGCCTTGAAACGGGCACCAGTCTTGTAGACACCTCTTGCACTGGGAGCTGGATCTTGGCACACAAACTGTATACTTCCATCATTTATGTCATTTCATTTTCTTACACAGTAGACTAAAATGTTTTGTTTTAGAAAACACTTACTAGCGTGAAGAGGACTGCCCCAGCCACATGTTGGGTTGTTATTGACATAATTTTTTTCTGCTTCAGCCTTAGGATCAGCAGGAAAAGGAAGCCGATTGCCAGACCTAGGATCTGACTACAAACCTCCAATGAGTGGTAAAGCCCTCTCTAAGCCTTTTTCAGCTTGCTATGGACAGTATGCAGTTCTGTATAAAATTTTTTAAATATGTTTTATAGCTTCAGTGATGGCTTATGACATGTTAATGTAGTTCATTTTATTTAGTAGGTCTACTTTTGGCCATTTTGTGTCAAATGTTGCTGAATTACTGGAAGCCTATTCATCATAGAATCTTGTTTCTCCATATAGCCAGCTAGAAACAAGATTGATTCCCAAATAAACAATTGTCTCCTACTACCTCTAGAAAGGAATTAGACATTGGAAAATCAGCCCTCTGATAGCATTAGCCATCACCTGGTACAAGCCAGAGACCTGCTTCAGAAGCTGAACATCACACTTACTGTACTGCTTTTGGTTTGGAAATTCTAGGGGAAAAAAAAATTCTACTTTTCTACCATTGTACAAGTCCTTTCCCTTGATTTATTAACACTTCCTTTTTGATGTTGGAGATGTGATTAAGAGCACAGGCTGCTCTTGCAGAGGACCTAGGTTTAATTCCGAGCACCCACATGATGGCTTACAACTGTCTGTAACTCCATTCCCAAGGGATCTGCCATCCTCTTCTGGCTTCCTTGGGCTGTGCATGAATGTGGTGGGCAGACATACATACATGCAGGCAAAACATCCATACTCATTAAATAAAAATAAATAATTTTGTTTCTTAAAAAAACACTTCCTTCTCCACAGAATGTTACCATTTCTGAGTTACTTTTACATTTGGACTCACCTCTCTTATTCTCCACTTTGGGAAGTAGGGAGAACAGACTGAAGTATTCTTAACTAATATAGTAAAAGGATCAGTGGAGAAGTAACATGTCTGAGGCCAACCATCACTTCTAGCATAAAGCCAAAATTCAGACTTGTGTCTTCTGATTGTACTTTTTTTCACTGTCACGTGCAGCCTAAAATGCAGGGGATTCTGTACCAGGTATAAGAGTGTAGTTGGCAAAACATCCAAAAAGTTGTTGCTAAAATTGATTTTTTTTCCCCACTGCCTTATCACCTCTACCTAGTAGACATATTGGAATAACTTCTTACTCTCCAGCTATCTATCTAATGCCCATACTACAGGGAAATCAGATGACTTTTAGGAGAACCAGACAAATTTGAATGTTTCAGGAAATTTTTTTGTAAGAGATTTTCTTTTTTTTATATCGTTTTTATTTTTATTTTTTTATGTACATTGGTGTTTTGCCTGCATGTATGCCTGGATGAGGGTGTCAGATCCCCTGGAACTGGAGTGTACATGTATTGTATAAATTGTATTTTGAAGATTCAGATTCTATGGCAGACTATAGGACGAAGAAGAAAGTAAAAAAAAAAAAAATTCCTGATAGGAACATAAGAACACATTATAAAAGAGGTATTACCTATCCCATATCCTAAAGGGTGCGTAGAAAATTGAAAGCTGGAGAAATGGCTCAGCAGTTAAGAGCACTTTCTGTTCATGTACTATATTGGAATTCTGTTCCCATCACTGAAGTTGGGTAGTCCACAACCACCTGTAACTAGTTCCAGGAGATCCAATGCCCTCCTCTGGCCTCCACAGGTACCCACACACATGCACATAAATAAAAATTACCTTTAGGGGGAAAACTTGCTAAATGTCAAGATGGGCATCAGACATTGCAAGAAGCTCTGACAGCACACTCAGATGCATAGCAGCACCATCTGCCTCGAGGTAGCATAGAAGTATTCAGGTAGGTGAGAGCCAGCCTGACAAAAGCCCAAATACTCAGAATACTAAGAAATCTGGACTTCATTCTATAACTCACATATGTAAAATATCTGATGCACTAAGAGTTCCATTTATTTATTCAATATCTGCTATTATTAGTGTGAGAACAGTGAAAAATTGATTGAAACCTAAGAAGGTGTGAAGTCAGAGGGATAAAGAAGCTGTTCCAGTAAGTCTAGGATAGACATAAAGAAATATGTGTAATATGAACTCAGGCAAGCGAGGTTGACAGTCCTTTTGGTGGCTCCTTCTTACTCTGTTTTAGACAAAAGCTTTTGTCCAATGCATACATTAGAAGTTAAATCCAAGTAAATGAAAATTTATTTGTGTTGAATGCAGAAAAGAAATTCTTTCACTTTTCCTTGTTCTTATACCCCAGGTCCCCTAGCCTTTAGTTTGCCAGGTTGTTCCACCTTGGAAGAATCCAGCCCAGTTGTTGAGCATTTCTGTTGATAACAATAGCAATGTTAGGTTAACAGTGCAATTAATTTTATTGGCTCTAGTACTGTAGACTTTCCCAAATATGTTATCTCATTGAAGGTCAGTATGTACAGCTTTAAGTTGTCTGCTTAGCTTTTTCTCAGAAATGAAGGATGAAAATGATTGAACCAAATGTAAAAGAATAAGCTCTTAAGCCATTCTAAATCAGCTTCAGATTTAGCACTGTTCTTAGGTGACTATAAAATCATAGAATCAAAGTTGGAAGGTCAGGTAATCCAGTGTTGTTGGAAGGGATTCCCACACAATGAGAAAAGGTGTGGTTTAGGAACCTAGCACTGTTTTTATCAGCTTGACTAGTTGGCTGGCAAGCCCTGAAATCTGCCTGCCTGTGCCCCACCAGTACTCAAGTTATAACTGTACTCTACCAGGCCTAGTTTTCATGTGGTGCCAGGGATTTAGACCTAAGTCACAGCACTGAGCAGTCTCTCCAGCCCTGTTTCATGCCTTTCTTGATAACAATTCCTTCTATGTCATCCTACGTCTTAAGTACTTTGTTTCTGGTTGGTTGGTGGTTAGTTTTGAGATAGAATCTCATTCTGTAGCCCAAGTGTGGGCCTGGAACTCAGTGTGGCCCAGTGTGGATTCAATTTCCTGCAGTTGTCCTGCTTTAGTCTTCAAAGTGGTGGTACTGGAGACATGCCATTGCACAGTCCAACAAAGCCTAGTGCCAGGCAAGGCATACCTCTTCTGCAGTGTTTCCTGAGCCTTTGCGGTTGGAGGACCAGGAATTGATGCAGATGTCCTGTCTCTGGCTGAGCCCTCAGCCCCTTATTCTCAGCACTTTGAACAGTGATGCAGCTCTGCACTGACTGCTACACGCTTCAGTGAGAAGCTTAGGTCAGCAAAGTCAGCAGCTGGACAAATGTATATGCCTCGGGGTCTTTCTACCTCCTGCCCCCCACCAAGTCACAGTAGATATCCTGCATATCAGATATTTACATTATGATTCATAACAGCAAAATTACTGTTATGAAGCAACAACAAAAAAAATTTTATAGTTGGGGTCACTGCAACATGAGGAGCTGTATTAAAGGGTTGCAGCATTAGGAAGGTTGAGAACCACTGCTCTAGAGTGTCTTCCCTCAGGCCTTTGTATGATGGAATCTTTCTTGTCTAATTATAGGCTGTAAAGCCATTTCTAAGAGAAGATCCTTTTTAAGAAAAAATTCATTTAATATAGTTAAGCAGATGAAAACAAGTTGAATTTAGACTCCAAATCGAGTGTTCTCGGAGCTGTTTTCTGCATGGCTTTTCTACTCAGCCGCTGTCTCCAGGGATATGTAGGTTGTGGGAAGAAAACATACTTGTGCTTGAGACAGGGCCACATTGGATTCAGAAAACCTTTTCAACTACTTAGTCTAAGTCAGCCACACAGTCATTCTGCATTGTAGCTCCCTTTTTTTTTTTTCTTTTTCATCACATTCTTAGCTAGTAGTTCTTACCTGTTTATTGTTTGTGCCAACCCCTAGAATTCACATCTCTGCTATTCACTGTTGCATCTTGAATACCTACAATAACTGGCACATAGTAGCTACTCAGTAAATAACTGTCAAAAATAATGCATATGGAAAAAGATTGTTTTTCAGATAGTGGTTTTGTAATTTCAGATGTCTACATGTTAAGGAAAACTTTTTGCTTTATATGAATGTACATTTCATATGATTTTGAAAGGAAAAAAATCCCAAAGGATTTAGAAATGGTGTGTGTGTGTGTGTGTGCACGCGCGCGCGCCTGTGTCCCTGTCCACCTTTTAAGACAGGGTCTCTCACTGGGCTACAATTCACAAAGTAAGCTGGGCTGACTGACCCCTGAGCTCCAATACTCTGCCTATGAGGGCTTCACCTGCCTTGCTTCCCCAGCACGGGTATTATAAGCTTGTGTGTCAGTCACCATACCCAGCTTTTTTTTCCCCATGGGTTCTAGAGATGGAACCTGGGTCTTTATGCTTGCAAGACAAACATCTTACCTACTGAACTATCTCCACAGCCCAACGTGGGACTAAATAAAATTAATTTACACATCTCACAAGACATCACAGCGTCAAGACACTTACTTATCAGAATGTATCTGAACCTTCAACCTTAGAAAACTCTAGAATGGGGCTGGAGAGATGGCTCAGCCATTAAAGACTAGGCTCACAACCAAAAATATAAGAAAACTCTAGAATGTCAGTACACTTGAAGCTTTCCTTGAATGTTATTCTTTGAGCAAACTGTTATGCCAATCCCTGCATATAGGGCAAACTCTTATATCCTTAGGAACATATAATCTAGAAATAGTTTCCGTGAGTGGCATTTCATGCGGTACTGTGATAACTGGTATGAAGTGAGTTCACATGAAATACCTTAAAAATGGCTTGATAGAGCTGATTGAATATGTTTTTTTAATTGCCTGACTAATTTACATTTGTACCATTTTCCCTGTGCAGGCAGCAACAGCCCTCATGGGAGCCCCACCTCTCCTCTAGACAGCAATATGCTGCTGGTCATCATTGTCTCTGTTGGTGTCATCACCATTGTGGTGGTTGTGATCATCGCTGTCTTTTGTACCCGGCGCACCACCTCTCACCAGAAGAAGTAAGGATCTCTAAATGTAACTCATAACTTGTAGTGTGAGTGTGTGTGTGTGTGTGTGTCGGTTTTTGTTTGTTTTTTCTTATGTGTTGCTTTTTTTAGAATGATGTTTTTAGAGTGATGCAAAGAGTAAAAAACCATAAAGTACATGAGAAGCCACTTTAAACGCAGACATCCCCTCCCCATGGGAATGTCTTGGGCCTCTTGGATATTATGACAAGTCCCATGAGATTTTAATGGAGCTGAAATATTCCTGCCATCTACCAAACACAAAGCTGAAGAAGAGAGAAGAGAAAAAGAAACCATGGAAGGAGGAGGAAAAAGAACCCCCAAGAAATTTGTTTAACACAGGTTTTTGTGAGCCTCAACAAGCTCCTTAAAAAGTTTGAAAATTGAGGGGCTGGGCAGCCAGCTCAGCAGTTGAAAACTTATACAGCTCTTGTAGTGGACACACAAGTTTTGTTCCCAGCACCTACTTTGGGTGGCTCATAGACATCTGTAACTCCAGCTTCAGGGGAATCTGACACCCTCTTCTGGTCTCTGCAGAAGTGTACACATAATTAAAAATAAAAATCAATTTTTAAGACATAAAAATTTTCAAAACATCTTCTCCTGTCCCAGGCCAAAAAAGTTTGCATCTACAAGCAGGAATGTTCATACTGTACTGTTTACAGATTTTTTTTTGAAAATCTGTTGAAGAAGGGAAATAAACCAGACAGCCCACCATAGACATTTCAGAGTAGGGAGACCTGATTAGAAAGTGGAGCAGGTCCTCAGATGGGATCCTAGAAGACGGCACTGTCAATCATAGGTGACCACACAAAAACATTATTGCCCCCAAAGACTTTCCAGTGGGACAAAATATGAACGTAAAGACAGTGCCATCAAAGATCTGACTCTGTGAACAGTCTAGGCTACTATATATGTTTGTGTCCTAGTGTTTTATTAGTAGTAGTGATGTATATGTAGTTAACTATATGTATATATGTGCAGGTGCCCACAGAGGCCAGAGGCATCAGATCTCTCTGGAACTGGAGTTATAGGTGGTTGTTAGCCAACCCACAGCGGTACTGGGAAGCAAATTCGGGTCCGCTGCACTAGCAGTTTGTGCTCCTAACTTCTGAACCATCTCTCCAGGCCTGTGTCTTAGTTTTTAACAATAACAACAAAAATGTTTTAAAAACTAAGAAGGGCTGGGGACATGATTCAGTGAGTACAGTACATACAATGCAAACATGAGGACCTGAGTTCAGGTCCCAGTACCTACTTTATAAAAACCCAAACTCATCAGCGTCCACTCCAGGAGTGTCGAGTGAAAGGGGAGTGATGAATAGATCCCTCAAGCTCATTGGCTGGCCAGCCTCACCAGTTGGTGAGCTCTGGGTTTAGTTAAAGACCATGTTTCAAAAAATATAGAGGAAGACACCAGATGTCAATCTCTGTACTCCATACACACTTGCACACATGTCTACACAACACACGCGCACACACACACGTATGCATGCATGCATGCATGAAAAAAATGAGAAATAAAACATTGAGTTAATAAAAATAGAACGTGTAATTGGATGAAGAAAAATAATTATACTTACGTACTTTACCACAGAAGTCAGAAAGTACATCTGTATGTGTACACAGCAAACAAAACACCTAAAACTTCTGAGCAGAGCTTTGCGAGAAGCTGTTTCACAGCCTGTGTGCCAACAAAGGTGGGAGAAAACTATTAGCCTAATATAAATACTGTAGCTTTTTTTTTTTTTTTTTTTTTTTTGGAGACAGGCTCTCACTATATAGTCTTGACTGGCCTGGAACCTGCTTTATAGACCAGGCTGGCTTCAAACTCACAGAGGTCCTCCTGTCTCTGCCTCTGGTGCTGGGATTAAAGGTGTGTGCCACCTTGTCCAACTAATGTATTTGTTTTCAATACATAGGGCAAGTAATAAGCTACTCTGTAACTGCTCTATTTGAATGACTTATGTCAAATAAGTCATGTGATGTTTTAAATCTTTCTTCCCAAATAGCTTTCTACAGTTTCCATTGCATCCCTTTCCTAAGAGGAGGAGGGGTCCCTTTATGACTCTCAGCTGGTTTTGATTATGGAAAACTTTTTCCTATGAGCCAGAAAGACAGCTTTTTTAGAACATTTCTGTAGGTGTCTATGTTTTGTGCTTCATTTATCTATTTATAAGATATCTATAATATTATTGTTCTTGGTGTCTTTAATAGTATACAAACCAAAAAAAGGACAGAGTTTAGTACTTCTTTAGAAGGAGTTAACATTCAAGGTAAATAAAAATAAGAGGGTCTTCAGATTGAAACTAGGAAAATAGGTTCTGTATTCTTTATGTGAATCTACAAGTCCAACAGGTTTGGGTCCCTTTGTTTAAAACAATTGCATCAAATCTTCACAAAGCTGCCCCACCCACTCCTCCTTAGCTGTTTCTGAGTGTTCTATTAGCCACTGAAAAATATAAATGAGCCTTTCTTATTCCTTTTCTTCCTTTCTAATACTTGAAGTACCTCCTGTTCAGGTTGTGGCTTTTATAGCAATTTATAGTGTCAACATGAATACAGAATTTAGACTTCATTCAGGTCCTCATTTCTCAACACATTCTCTTTAGCCTCAAGAAAATAGAAACTGCCAGATTGCATTACTGTGTTCTGTGTTTCTACCTCAAAATACCCAAGAGTGGGCACTTTGTAAGAGGTTTATTTGTTTCAAGATTTTGGTGGCTGATGGATCCAAACAGCATGATTTTGATGTGCTGCTGGTGAGGATCCCTTGCCACAGGAGAGCAGAGAAACAGAAAGGAGAAGAGTCATACAAAAAAGGTGCCAGAAATGAGTGCCAGACTTCATTACAACAGACTGCTCTTTAGGAACTAGTCAAGTCCTGTGAGAACTACTTTATCTCCTCCAAGGTGATGCCTCATTCATTGTCTTAATTCACTCCATCTCTTAAAGATTCCATTACCTCTTATTACCACTAATGAGAACCAGGTTTCCAGCACATAATTTTAGGGGGACAAGCCACATCCAAACTGTAATTTTCTTAGTAATTGTTTGGTATTTTGAGGCAAGGTTTTGCAGCAAGCTTTCCTCAAAACCGTAACACTTATTCCTCAGCCTCCAAACTGCTGGGATCTTAGGTGAGTGCACTGTGTCTGATGGTTTTTAGGTTTTCAGATTAGGAATGCTGAACCTACATGTGTAACAGTAGCCCCCATAAGATCACATCACCTAGTGACAGTACATCTAATTTAGTTGGTGAGAGTATCTACAAGTTAATCATATATGACTACCAAGTAATTGCTCTACAAATGATTTTATAGTGTATTGCTTCAAGAATAATGACAAGGAAAACTTAACAGTCAGTAAAATTTAAAAACAATTTATTTTTAATCTGAAGTTGATTGAATCTGAGAATATGAAACCCACAGATATGAGGGTCCACTCTACTTGTTTATTCTGTCTTGGAGTCATTTTTTCTTCACTGCATGTCCAAGCTTTAGTCCTTTCTAATGTACTTTCTGTCCCAGCTATTTTATCAGTTGCTTTCACTGGGTTACGGACATCCCTCAGCCTGCATCAGGACCTCCTCCTGTCTTCAGTCTCTTCCATGTGACCTCATGTACCTCTGTTTCATTTGCTGTGTGCTTCCCAGAAACTGTATTTCTATTTCCAGCCATGCCTCTTTCTTACGAGTATCAGACATACATACCCTATTGTTTCTTCCACATTTCTTCTTTAAACTCAGCATAGCATATAGGTTAAATGTGAAATATACCCATTTGTATAGGCTCCTGTGTTTGGACACTTGGTCCACAGCTAGTGGCTCTATTAAGAAGGTTATGGACACTTTGGGATATGGATCCTTGTTGAAGGAAGATTTCTCTGGGGGTTAGTCTTGAGGTTTTATGGCCCAGTTCCAGTTCCTGTGTCATCTCTACTTCCTGACTACAGGTGAAATGTGACTAGCCACCTCCTGCTGCCTTCTAGCCATGGTGGGACGCATTTCCTCACACTGTAAGCTGGAATAAACCCTTCCTTCCTTAAATTGCTTCATGTCAGATAGTTTGTTAGAGCAATGAGAAAAGTAACTAATGCACACATGTCCCAGACAATTCACAGTGTTATCATTAAAACCTCTTCTAGTCCACTCATCCCAGTGTAACTAAGCAGCCTGAGTCAGAAGCCTTGGCCTCACCATTTACTTCTTTTTTTTTTCTTTACCCCCACCCAGTCTATGTTCATTCCCTCACTAAGTCCTAGTATTTCTGCCTCCTAAATATGCCTTTCAAATCTGCCTCTTCCATTCCACTGTCATAAGCCAGCATTGATGGACTCCCTCCAGTCCTCCACCTCATAAATCCATTCTTCACAAGATGGTAGAGATAAAGTTTTAGCTCAGATTGACTTTCTTATGCTTTTGCTTAAAACCATTAAATTATTTCTCATTTCTTATAGAGGGAAGTTCACATTCTTAGTATTGCTGTAAAAGCCCTTTATGGTCTGCTTCTTGACTGCCTTCCAAGCACTATTTACCATCATTCTCTTCATGGCTCATGCTCTCATCACTCTGGACTTTGCAGAATCCCTCTAGTATACACCGCTGCTGCTGCTACTCTTCAGGGCTTTGACCGAAGCTGGTTCCACCGCCTGGAATACACGTGCATTCCCCCTTATGTCTCAGCATAAGAGTCACTTCTGCACATTTTTCTTATCTACCTGAGCTCCAATGATTAAGATTAACACTTGGTATTTCAGTAAGCTCAGAGCATTTAAAAATAGTTCAGCGTCGTTTTCTTCACGACCAAAGGGCTGAGGACACAGCAGTGTAGCACAGGATCTGACAGGAACAAGGCATGTAATATGTAGCTATTGAATGGGAAAGCGAGTGAATGAGTAGAGGAAGAAATGACAGCACAGTGGAGATTGTGACCACATTCTTGACTCCTCGTATTTGATAGTCCTAGTGGACTCCTAGAAAACAACTCCTTCCTTCCTCTGTCAGCCATAGAGTTTTACCTTTTCTCGTAGTATTTTTACTTCTTTGTTGTCCTTTCTCTATCTAGTGGAAACTTGTAGAGGAACCTCTGCTTTAGAGGTTTCATTTTTAAATACTATCTCAATGTCCTAATATAAAATAGGACAGTATTCAGATATATTCTGGCATAGTAGCAAAATAATATATGAACAAAGTAAAAACACATTTACTATTTCCAGAAATAAACCTCCTGTCTCTGACTTTTTATTGTTGTTGTTATTGTTGTTTGTTTGTTTCCATTTCTGCCTTTGTTTAAGCATCTCTCAGGAGGGCAGTGTTTGTTAGTGTTTTATTTTGGGTTGGAATGTTTTGTTTTTATTGGGAATTACATTTAGGACCTCACACATATTAGACAAGCACTCTGCTACTCAACTACATTTCCAGTCCCTTTTTGACTTTTTATTTTGAGAGTAAATCACATAGGCTGGCCTTGAACTAACTCTGTAGCCTAGGCAGGTCTTGACTATTTTATCTCCTGCCTCTGCCTCCCAAGTAGTTGGGATTATAGGCCATGCCTAGCAGAAAAACGGGGGTTTTGTAATTCTTTTTATTAATTTGTTTATTTCACATTCCAGTCGCCATTCTCCTCCCTCCTCCCGGTCCCACCTTCCCACCCAGTAGACCGACCCACTCTGGGATGTCAAATCACATCAGGACTAATTGCCTCCCCTTCCACTGAGGCAAGACAAGTCAGTTCTGCTAGGAAAATAGAATGTAGAGGGAGGCAACCTTGTCTGAGTCAGAGATAGTCCCTGGTCCAGTTGTTAGGTGATCCGCTTGAGGACCAAGCAGCCCATCCCGCTTCATATGTGTAGTGTGCCTAGGACTGGTCCATGTGTGTTCTTTGGTTTTTGGTTTCAGTCTCTATGTGTCCCAGTTAATTGGCTATGGGGGTCTTCTTGTGGTGTCCTTGATCTCTCCAGCTCCTTCAAACCTTCCCCTGACTCTTATTCAAGACTCCCTGATTTTTGCCTAATGTTTGGCCGTGGGTCTCTGCATCTATTTCCATTTTCTACTGGATAAAGCTTCTCAGATGGCAGTAATGCTGGGTTCCTGACTGGATCCCTCTCTTCATCCACTTCTGATGTCCATTTTATTTCCCCTTAGAGGGATTCGAGGATCATCATCCCTCGTGCCCTCCTTGTTACTTAGTTTCTTTGGGTCTGTGGATTGTAGCATGGTTGTCCTGTACATAATGGCTAATATCTGCTTATGAGTGAGGAAATACCACGGGTGTCTTTTTGGGTCTGTGTTAGCCTGGGTCTGGGGTTACAGGCAGAGATGGCTTCAGGTGGTCCCAGATGGCCACCTAGGTCTGGTTTTGCAGGCAGAAACAGCACATGGGAGATTGGGTTGGTGTTTCCTGATGGCCGCCTAGGTCTGGGGTTGGAGGTGGAGATGGCTCCTGGGCAAAATTCAGAGGTTTCTTTTTTTTGTTTGTTTGTTTGTTTTGTTTTTTGTTTTTCGAGACAGGGTTTCTCTGTGTATCCTTGGCTGTCCTGGACTCACTTTGTAGACCAGGCTGGCCTCGAACTCACAAAGATCCGCCTGCCTCTGCCTCCCAAGTGCTGGGATTAAAGGCGTGCGCCACCACCGCCCAGCTAAAATTCAGAGGTTTAATCCATCATCATCATGATCATGCCAGGAAGCATGGAAGTGCACACACAGACTTGGGCCTGGAGAGGTAGCTAAGAGTTCTACATCTGGATTGGCAGGAAGCAAGAACCAGAAAAACTATTTTAATCAGTGTTTTGACAACTATGTTCAAAAGAAGTACATTTTAAAAACTACTCTTAATTATGTGCCTAGGAAACGAGCTGCCTGCAAATCAGTGAATGGCTCCCATAAATACAAGGGCAATTGCAAAGATGTGAAGCCTCCAGACCTATGGATCCATCATGAGAGACTGGAGTTGAAGCCTATTGACAAGTCTCCAGATCCAAATCCTGTCATGACTGATACTCCAATCCCTCGAAACTCTCAAGATATTACACCAGTTGACAATTCCATGGATAGCAATATCCATCAAAGGCGGAATTCATACAGAGGTACCATTTCCACTTTGTAAGGTTGCCTGAATTTGGTAATTTAGTAAGAGGTTAGTTTTAAAGAAATGTGTATTTTGAATTTTTTTTCAGCATTTAATGAACAATAGCTAGCCATTATAGAAGGGGAGAGGTTATGTATCATTTAGGAGCACCGTCTAGATCTTTGTGAGACTCTCATCAGACTTCAGTCAAGCATATGAGCCATCATGTGCGTACATTGGATTGTGTCCTTTTCCTTGGACTCCAGCTTTAACGATGGAGTTCAGAACCTTTGTGATGCATAAGCTCCTGCACACATGTCACTGAAGTTCAGTGTGCACCATCATGTCTTCCTCTTCGAATCTCACCAGAAATTCCCACGATGCTATAAATATAAATGCCTTGCCCTGGTGTATTTGTGAATTCCAAACTCCATTGGAAATGTGTCATTGTTGGCTGCTCAGAGGTGCAGGGCATACTCTTGCTACTAATCTCCATACTTTATATCCAGGCCATGAGTCAGAGGACAGCATGTCTACACTGGCTGGAAGGAGAGGAATGAGACCAAAAATGATGATGCCCTTTGACTCTCAGCCACCTCAGCGTAAGTGGAAGCTTCTCTTTCCTGGAGTGCTACCAGTCTACCATGTCATGGTGGGAAGTATCTCTGAGTAGTCTTTTTAACTTCTCTTGATTCCAAGACAAAGACCAACTCTCAGTATTGTGGTGCTTTATGGGAAGAAATACCAAAGCATTGCCATATTGCATAATAAATGTTATTCTTGAGCTAGAGAGATTTCTCAGTACTTAAGAACACTGACTACTCTTCTAGAAGACCCAGGTTTGAGTCCCAACACCATCATGGTGGCTCACAACTCTCTGTAACTTCAGTTCCAAGGGAACCTGGCACCCTCTTCTGGCCTCCACAGACACCAGCCTTTATCATAGTGCACAGGCAAAACATCTGTACACATAAAAAGGAAATATTCTTGAGCGCAACATTTTTGTTATAGATAAATAGATTGAAAAGCTAACTTCCCAGCTAGCAAGAGAGCTCTAGAGGTGCAGGCTGAAGAGCCTGAGCTGGTTCTCTGCTACCCATGAGGTAGTGAGGGAAAAACCAACTCCCAAGAATTGTCCTCTGACCTGTACACCTGCACAATGGCATATGCACTCTGTGGCATACATATACCTACACACACACAGGATAACTTTTAAAAAACCTAATTTCTGTACTCTTGTAGGTGTAGGGAAGTGTGTGCACACAACATGTCCACAGGAGAGACAGGAAGCATCTCTTGAGACTGCGACTGAGCTTTCTACATGTCATGCTGTAGACCGCATGCAGATTGTCAGTATTGACAAGCATCTATGGAATTTTAACTTTTTTATTTAGTAGACTTTATAAAGTTGTTTCAGATTTGCAGCATGGAGCTTTTAAAACAATATCACTATTGACCCATGCATTATTTTGTCAAGCATATATGTTGCTAGACCTCTTTTCAAAAATAAGTTAAATGTTACTGTTGAGAATCAAAAGAGAGGAATGTGGTGAAGAGACAGCTCAGTAGTTAGAGCAGAGGACCCAAGTTCAGTTCCTGACACATCAGGTAGCTCACAGCTACCTGAAATTCCAACTTCAGGGGGATTCCAACTTCTGGCCTCTAAACATTTCACTCATGTGCACAAACCCACATGCAGAAACACACAAAATTAAAATAATAAAATTAATCTTTTTTAAAAATCAAAAAGTGCCAAGTGTGGTGGTAAATAACTATAACTCCAGCACTCAGGAGGCTGAGTCAAAATTGAGTATAAGAGCAGCTTGGGCTGTCAGTCAGACCCTGTGTCCAGAGCAGGGAACAGCAGTGAGATAAGTCGTTATTTTCAGACTATTGTGTCCTTTCCCTTGCTTCTGTTTCAAGATAGAAAGGCCTTTCAGACTAGCTGGCACTATGGGTCTTGCAGTTACGAGAATGCTTAGCTACATCTCTGCCAACAGATGATGAGATTAAATAGCTCTGCATGTTCTACACAGAAACTGGTGCCATGGAATCCTCTACTTGGAAAAACTCTCATCTACACTCTGATGGAACCCCCAAGCATGCACATCTGTCTTCCCTCATGCACACTTGTCTCACAGTATACGGTCAGAGAAGACACTAGATTGTAAAGGTAGATCACCTCTGAAAGAATAAGGCTCTATTTCTTTAAAGATAAGCAATTTTTGCACAAAGTAACTTAAGCTTAATGTCCATAACAGAAAGAATGGTTTAAACTTGGAAGCATAAAGGGGAAAAAACATATTTTCTCTATTTCAATAGATTCCTTATGTGGGTACCCCCAGTTTAAAAACACAAAAAAGAACAAATTAATCTATTTCACCTGGTTGTTTTCTTCTTCTTCTTCTTCTTCTTCTTCTTCTTCTTCTTCTTCTTCTTCTTCTTCTTC
>CAJQZJ010031208.1:5362-17771 GCA_907164525.1 Lophiomys imhausi
GAATTGGGAGTGCTTGTGAGCTATGGAGGTTAGTCCTCAACCTAATTCACCGCCAACCCCAGATGCCAGGCTCAGCTGCCAACACAGTGGCTTTGCACGCTGCCAGAAATTCAGCTGCAGCTGCAGGGAATGCTCTTGTATCCCTTCCCCCTTTCCCCAACTCTGTGCTGTTAAGCCTGTGGATTTTACAATTGCTACAGAGAAGACAGAATCGGGAAATGTAATTCAGGGTGTTGATCATCTCACTTAAGCTGTTAGTGGGTTTCAAATCAATTTATTAGGAACAGCAAAACATAAACAGCTAAGAGTGTACATATCCATGTTAAATAATCTATTTAGTCATGTTTTGGACAGTAACATGGAGAGATTTTCTTCCAGTTTCACATTGTTTTCCTCATTTGAGGAGTTTCTGGTTAAATAATAATAACAATAATGGTAACTCATGTAAAACTTCTGTTTTACACAATACTGTTTTCTGTATTTGTAGGAGCAAAACCAAAGACTATGGGTGCAGAGGGCTGTGCCGGTATGTGGATGTGGATATTGAATCCAGCAGGCCTGGCCTTTGGTGAAATTTTTCTTTGTTGTATTGAGCAAGTGGGTTTTCCCTTTCTGATGTATTTTACCCGATGAATTAAAACTATGGTTGTCTATCTCACAGGGTATGTAGTTATCAAGGTAAATAATAAAAAAAGAAGAAATTCGATAAATTAATGAATCCAAAATTTTGTATTAAATCCTCAGAATTATGGATGCAATTTGTTCAGTAGTGTTTTATAATTTCTTTTTAACAGTATTATGGGAGGTAAAAGAAAAACTAGCCTAATAAGAAAGATTTGTCTACCCTGGAAGTAACCACAGAAAAAATTTGAACCCTGTATTCTTTAATTTCAAAGTTTGTTTGGGGTCAAGTAACTAAAGAAAGAAGTGGCACAGAAGTATTAAGGGGAGGAATCTTAATGTAGTATATTATTATAATAAAATATTTAAATACTGGGAGAAAACACTAAATCAGTTGTATTTTGAACATGCGACAGCTCTGAAGGCACCATGGAGATTGTGTCTGCTTTCATTTTAGAAAGCTTCTCTTCATCTTTCTTTACCTTCTTCTTACCTTTCCTCTTTTCTTTTTTTTTCTTCACCCTTTTTCTTCTCTGAAAGAAAATCACATGCTACTCCACCCATACTAAATCACTGTTCAAACTATCAAACATATTCCTGGAGTCATCTGACTTTGGTACAAATGAGTTTAAGAGGTAAAATGAGATCTGACATCAACAAGGCAGTGGGCAATTGTACATAAGTATGAGTTTCTGCTAAGGATTGTGAATCAACTGCCATCCTGTAGGGCAAGCATCAGTGAAGCTCTCTCTGCATTGCCAGCATCAAGAACAATTATATTTTAGTGGAAGACACTCATTAAGCAGTGTAGGAATCTTTGCTTATATTTCTTTACACTGCTGTTTTAAGTAAACTACACACGCACACCACATTTTGTCATATCAGTAAAATAATTGATTCTCCACATGACCAGCCTACGATGCCTCAGCAGCTGTATTTTGCACGTATTGGAGATACCAAGTTGGTTTGGTGGACTGAAGTACTGTGTGTGAAGAAAAAAAAAAATTTGTTTTTCCTTCTGATGTCATGCTGCAGCACACCTTTACAAGGAAAAATGAAGCTTGTTTTAGGATTTTCAAAGGACAAAGGTCATAGTTTAAGTACAATCGCCACATTTTTTAAATAAATGAAATTTTGTGTTTCTCTACATACACACAATTTCACATTTTTTTGTATTTTAAATAAAATAAAGTTTTATGTGTGTACACAACTTCTTTATTATTTTATACATGTGTCTGTATTAATGTAAACTAATTATTTAGTTATAAACCTACCAAGTGAAACAAATTTCTGTCAAGAATTTAAACTAATTTTCTTTTTTGATTTCTATTATTCAGTACTTCCAATGCTTCAAAAAACTGAATGAATGTTATAGAAAAGGAAAATAAGTGAATGTCTATATAGGAAAGTTTAAGAATTGAGAATCTATGTATTTTAAAACTGTATGGGCACTAGACCAATATATCATTTTTATTATTTCTAAGAATTTATCAGAATTTGAGGCAGGTTTTAAGAATATTACTCTGAAGATATAACATTTGTTTATTTAAGAGAAATGCTCCTACAATGGCTACTTTGACTATTTATTTAATATTTAACACATGTCAAAAATAAAATGGCCATTAATTAAATTTTGAAAATAATTACAAAACCTACACTTTTGAAAGGTTGTAATTTAGTTAATAAGGCTTTTAAAGTTGTCTCTTTTTTAAAAAAAATGGATGGTGATATTTTCTTTTTTGAATATTAACACTTTGGCATTTTCTTTACACATATATATTTGCCTTTAATTAAAGATCACTAAAATTTGTAGTGAGTTGTCATTTTTCAATTTCTTATTTTTAGTGACTATATTAAATATCATATCTTTTAATCTGTAATTCTCATGCCCAGAATAAAAACAAGAACAATGAAAGACATTTGTTTCTTCTCTCTCCCCTATGTGTTTGACTTTCCCAAAACCAGAAAGTATATATATATATAGCACACTTTACTGTCATTATTTATTTAGAATTTTATTATTATGCTCAAATTTTATAAATACCAGTTTTTAGTAAAACAAATTATGTGAGAAATCAAATGGTTTACAAGGCTGCTGATGGAATAAAATTTAGCATGTTCCTGAGGAAAACTTTTTTTTTTCCTCTGTACAGTGTTCTCAGCGGTGTCACCAATCCTTGTCTACCCCTTCGTCCTTTCTGCCTAAAGCAAGACAGGGAATTAGGAAACGAAGAGAAGTGCTCTACACACAATGGCCTTCAGTGAATATTATTGATGGCTAGATACCTGCCAGAATGTACATTTAATCCATATTATTTTGGCTTTTAACTTGTCGACTGAGACATGACAGCCAGAAGAGTTTTCTGTCAAGCATTAGCTTTTGCATTGCATTACAATTTTTACTTTTCATTATTGCACTACATGAGTGGGGTTTGAAATGTCATAAATGATTTTTAGTTGTGCAAAGATGGTCTGAGAAAAATACACTGTCTACTCAAGCATTCAGAGAATTCATTACAGCTACTGAAAAATTATGGCATCAGAATCTTTAGTTGATAGATAAAATACCTAGTATTTTAAATTTATCTTTTACTATTTTCTTAAACACTTTTCTAGTTGTAGCTTATCCACACCTGCTATAATGCAACAATAACAATTTTGTATGTGTGTATTTATTTTTGAAGAATATTTAAAGGGAACTAAAATATAAAATTCCCTCAAAATGGAGCATACTGAATCCATATTCCCGGAGGATGGGGGTAATGAATTCCTCTACTACAGAAAACGTGATGTCTCCTCAGCCTATGTCACACTGTCCTTCATATAAGCCACCTAAGTTATAACCCAAGATGTCAGTTATATTTCTCAGACATATCAAAACAAACACATGCTGGGCAGGTGGTACACACCTTGCTTCTACTCTCAGCACTTGGAAGGCAGAGACAGGTAGATCTCTATGAGTCAGAGGCCAGCCTGGAATACAGAGTAAGTTCCAGGACATCCAAGATTACAATGATAAACCTTGTCTTGGAAAAAGACAAAGAGAAACACAAATAAACAAAACAAATACAAGCAATAACCATAAAATAACAAACAAACCATAACAACAGCAAAATAACTAATATTTATCCACAGCTTTCCCATGTATGATAGGAGCTTAAACACTGAAGGAGCCAGCTTTTCACATGAGAACAACACAATATATCCATTATATTCGGAAAATGATTTTTGACATGAATAAGGAGTTCTATAAATAGCTAGAAAGTTATTCAAATTTTAACAAAAAAAACTTTTCCTATAAACTTTTATGCTTTATTTCATGAAAAACTAAAAACCTTTTCTCAATATTGCAACAACATATCTAGAGCCTGCTATAACACAGTTTTCTGCAAAGATTTTGGAACTTTGTTGTCTTTCCCATAGTTTTTATTATACGTGAATATTCTTATCATTTCTTTCATGCAGTTTTACAATTAATGTTAAAAACATAGGATTAGAAGGGGAAAGGGTGTTTATACATACTTAAATTTTACATTGGTCTTTAGTAAGGCACAACAAGAGCTTGGAGACCAGTGCTAATAAGTCAGCACACTCAACCTGAGCACTTTCCGCTGTTATAATTCCTTATTCTTAATTTATTTTTGAATGTCTTCGAAATATAGAAGATTTTTGTAAGTATAACCTACGCAAAAGCTGAGATCACTGTCTTTATCAGTTATTTGGCTTCTACAGCCCCTGTGTTTCTGGATCTCCCTACCAGTGTGTGCCATCCTAGCTACCAAAATGTCCACGTTAAGGAAAACCTTGATTTTCTTACCTCCTCTGTCTTAGATACCTTTGCAATAACTTAATCCACAGCTTCTATATGCTGTTTTCTTTTTCACACTGTGTCATAACACTGCCTGTTCCCTGATGTGTTTCTCTTTCAGTTCTCTCTCAAGTCTGTCCCCATTTCCTTCCAGCACCCAACTCTATAGATTTTTATTCTTAAAAATAAAAGAGCTGGTTGTTTTGCTATGAAAAGCTCTATAGGACCAGCCTTTTGAACACCAATTAAAGCACAAAGCACCTAGCTTGGTATAAAGGCCATTATCTTAGTTCCCCAAATGGCAGCCACTCGTAGCTAAAGATACCAACTCACTGAGAATGCCACTTCCAATGAAACTGCAGCAATTTCAAATCTACATATATCTTATGACCTTGAGTTTGGAAATATGTCAGACACATCAGAAAGCAAGCAAGGTAATGTTGAAATGAAGCCATATTTGATGCACAAATATTTATGAGAAATAATTCTTTATAGGGAAATATAGTAGATAGTGAGGCTGTGAATTAATTTCTTTTTATACACCATAAGAAAGAAACACAACAACGCCAAAAGAAATATTTGCAGTGTTTCCTAAAAGTATTCATGCTGTCAGCTGAAGAATTATGGTTCTAAATTTGATAAATTCTAATCTTAATTATGTAGCTCTTGTACTTGGTTACTGAGTTGTGAATTTTTATGGGTGTGTACATTCTAACATTTTATTATATTGCCAGTAATTTATTTTATTGCCTTATGAACTTTGTCATACTTGTAATTTAGCATTAACAATTAACACATTCATAGGACATCATTCTGGATATCAGGTGTTTTAGTCCTGAATTAAACTCAAGAATATGAATTAAAATATTGATCAGAACTATTTTAATAATGTCATAGATAATATTTCAAATGTCACCAGATATATTTTTAATATAAATATTTCAATGACCGTAAAAAAAAATTAAACTATATCCAGGTAGTTTTTGGTACAACAAATATTTAGATACTAGAAAGATTTTAGAATACAACTGTGCAGCTAAGCTGCATACAAATGGTAATAGTTTGTTCTTTTTCAGAGAGATTTGAATCACTCTAGAGATTAATTTTTAATTATGGCTCATTAATAATAATTAAGATGAGTAGAGAAAAGTGCACATCCATCAATGTTTGCCTCTTTGATACTACGTGATTATACATAGTCCATTTAAATTTTTTGTATATTCCCCACAGTTCCAGGTATAGAGGAAATGAACCATAATGTTACTAAATGCGAACTATGCTATGCTATTTTTCACTCTAATAAAAGCAGTTATTTGAGTAGCATTGCTGACCCCATAACTGCTGCTAGTGAGTCAAAATGGCTGTACTTCAGTTAATGCAGCAGTAAGTGAAGTACCTTCCATGCAATTAAAAGATTCTAATCTAACTGAAGAAATGATCATATCCATATCAGTCAGTTTAAATTCAGACTATGATTTCATATTTTTAAAGTGTTCCCTGGCTTGGCTGACCCCATTACTGGGCTACATCTCTCCTTTGACACAGCTAGTGGCCGCTGAGTAAGGATTTCTAAAAAAAAAAAAAAAAAAAAAAAAAAGAACTTTTGAATGAATTTCATCAGATGACATTGCTTAATTTCAGAAAAAGCAGAGTTCACAAAAATCAGGATGATTAACATGGAGATTAACTAATCACTAAAGGGAAGTGAGGGGTGATAAATCATTTAGTGGGGTGAAATAGTCACTGCATTTGAAGGAAACTTGATAATAACTTTCATGCAACAAGATATTTATTCAAATTGTATCACATGTATGACCTGGCTTGATGAGTAATTAGTGATTTCTTTCTTTTTAGTTTTATTCTTGCCATTAATTTTGTCACTGATACATTCATGTATCTAACTGACAGAACTTAATTTGTAAGGACCATATGTCTCTGCGGGCAGTGGCAGTATATCTGGCCTGTCCTCTACTTCTGCTGAAGGAAATGAAATTCTCAAATGAGTGTACAGAGAAAAGTATTAATGGTGTTTCATTGGATGCACTCAAAGGGAAAAAGCAGCCTTGCTATTCTTAAAACCTGAGGACAGACATTTGAGAATGGGCTAAAAAAAAAAATCTTACCCATGTAAAATATGTATAAGAAAGCTGATTAAATCTTTTTTTAATATTTTCACAAGTTATAGTTTAAAATATAAGCAGGTATATGTTTTATATATCAGTATTTACATACCAGCATGAGAACTTGAACTATAAATAGACATTTTAGTGATATCAAGATCTAGATGATATCAAAAGGATTTGAACTAACTAGTAAGAGGTTAAACTGAGAGACAAAGAGTCTTAGACTGTCACTCTTTTTTGTTCTCCTGTTTCACATTGGTTTTATTATGAGTAGAGCAAGCCTCTCAGGTTTGGGCTAGAGAAAAGATTGTGTTACCAGGCTGTCTCACCAGATGCTCTTCTTAATGTAACATTTGCATTCCCTGAGAAGTGAGGACAATCTTCACAAGGAAATCTTCCAGTTAGGTATGTTTTGTGCTATGAAGTCTATGAAGTCATTTCCCTTGTTGTTTGTAAAGGAGTTCAAAGCCAATTCTTTTTAAAGAATTTTCCTCTCACAACCTGAATTCCTCTTCCATGGAACTCTGAGTAATACACATTACATATTACATACCACAAAGTATGCCTTCTATAGGGTAGTTTTCTCTATAAACAAAGTAAATCTTTTATTTATCCTTTGTGTTAAAATGTAAATTACCGAAATCTTTTAGTTCTGCTATTGATGGTGTGACATGAGTACAATTAATTATTCCCAAAACTGTGTAGATTTTAATAACCATTTTAATTAACCATTGTATTAACTGTGATTGTTTAATGTATATTTACTAAAAGTTATGGCATATATAGAACTTCCTAAGCTGTCAGCAACTGTATTTGTTTATGCCTACCCCAGCTGTCTCCTAGATTCCCTAGACCATGCAGTGCCTTCCTGTCTCCTAACGTACCACAAATGTTCTGGGATACATCTGTTTTCCTAATTGGTGGAACTGATAAGGATAAATGAGTCCAGTTCTCCCCCTGCAAGGTTGTGTGGGCTGTCACAGATGTACTGAACACAGCCTTTACTTAGGGCTGAAAGTGGAGAATGACCACCAGGGAAAATGATAATTTGGAACCGTGGCCACAGACCTGGGGAACAAAACAAAACAAAAGTAAAATAAAAATAGCTGGGTTGCTTTATTGACACTTCTCAACATCCCCATCCAATTCTGACTACCTTCCATACAGAGCCAGGCTGCATGGTGTTTATGCTTTCAGTCTGCTTGGGAGTGTCCAGGAGGCACAGAGGGTATCATTCCTTTCCTAGAAGGACATTTCCCTGCATCCCAGGTATAGAATCTTTTTAATACACAGTAGCCTCTGTCGTGAGATTTTACCTATGGTTTATGTTTCCTTTTCCCTTCACAGCACCAAAGTGGTGATACTGGGGTTGGGTCAAGTTGCATCTAATGGTTCCTTGTGTTATTTTTGTAACATCCCCTCAATAGCATGCATCTGTGTTCACTCATTGATGATGAGAGATTTGGTATATTTCATTCATTGTCTGATCTATGGCTTGAATCACATTTCATATCCACAGTAAATATTTAGGAAATATCTTTTGTCACCAAAAAATTTGATGCTCAGTAAATATAGCTCTCTTGGTACTTTGCTTAAATACATCAAACTACATATGATTATCATAATGGTTGTGTTTTGATCCTTTGGTTTAAAACTCTTGTTAGACATCTACTCTTCTTTTGAACCTCATTTATTTATGTGTCAGCTCCTTGCTGATCATCAGCTTCTGATTACTTGGTCTTTTGGTATGCTTTGGATATCATACCTTCAACTAACAAATCTTTTCTGTATTTCCTCAAGAATAATCTGGAAATATTATATCAGTTACCTCTTATCTTGTTAAATGATGTACTTTAGGGAATGCTGTAGATTGGAAATATGTTAAGTACTATCATTGCTTTTGAAGTATAAACAGGAAGGTAAGTATAGTAGCTCACTTAAGGAGCACTTTGCAGCTCATCTCAAGTTCCAGGTCTGTTTTGCATAAAGAATATGTTCTGAAGTCAGTTTCTTCATATAAAAAAAAATAAGTAGATATATTAATCTCTTGTGGCTTTAAATTTTAATCATAACTCTATTGAAGATCAAGCTTGTACAAATCATTTGTATTTGATACATTAGCAAAACATCCCATGAATTTTTCACCTTCATTTTATTTTCCTTCTTGTCATTAGAGATTTTTTTTCATTATAGTTGACCTTAAACCTTCATTAGTTTCCCTCCAAATTCATCAGGTTGGCATTTTAAAATGTGTAGTTATTTAAATAGATAAGTCATTAACTATAGTAATTAAAATTGATATATTCTGCAAATAGTTGAGTGACTGCTTTTGTGTTTATAATGGGGAAACCTTTGTTATTATAAATGGTTAAATCACTATAATTTTGCTTTGCATTCCAATACAACATGAAGTCTGTTTTATGTTCATAATTTATAAATCATGCTTGCTTAGAGACTGCATTACTAAATTTTTTTTAATTGCCAATTTGTAAATTTTAGTTCAAATTAAACTTTCAGTAACAAGTAGTTTTCCAATTAAATTGTACATAATTTATAAATTGTGTAGTTTTGTGTGTGCATCTTGGTTTCACAGCTTTAAAGCTGTAAAAGTGACATTAGCAAAAGTATGCACTTCATAGTGTTAATGACAGATTTGAATGAATTATTCCATGAAGAACTTTGTCACAAAATACCAAATTATAATCATTCTTTCCCACAGCACATAAAATTACCCTACCTACATGTTATTAGGAAAAAATGTAAATAAAGTAGCTACCAAAGTCACAGAACACTTGTTCATTTAAAATAGAAGAAATAAATATAGAACAAAAGTTTAATAGAGTTATAGATTACTATGAAGACTATTGATGAGTACTTAGCTGCCCTACTTAATTCATTGCGTATTGTATATGATGACACTATTCTACTGTAAGAGATATTTAATATTTAATGATATCATTACATAAAAGTAAACATGAGAAAGTACGGATTTTAAGAATGTAATCCTGTCCATTAATAAGAACAATTATGTAATTGAATGTCTGCATAATTTTTAAAGACAACATATATTTACAATGTATTGGACATACAATAAAGTTTATGTCTACTTTCCAAAATATATTTGCCAAAATATTTTACTGAAGTAATGTATGTACTGTCGTTCTTTCATCAGTAGATTTAAGGTAATTTGTAGAACTTTGCTTTGCAAACATTGTTTGATGCAATTAAAGTAGCTTAAACACTTGTTCTACATTACTCTCCTATATTATTTCAGTATTAAAGTATGAAGTATTGACTTTAAACCATTTTCTGCATTAAAAATCAATTTATAACTTTAATTGATTCATTTTTAAATTAATGCTTGAATAAATTTCATTATTTTGTCCATACGTGTAAAGAAGGCCCATTTCTTGACTCATATACTTAAACTATTTCTTGTACTAAATTAAGATAATTGTCATAATTTTTAGATATGTATTCAATAAAAATGATTAGTGAAAGATATGTCTTTATAGGAATCAAGATGTTTTGTAATTTACACTTAGTCTCATTTTCCTTGAAAAGTTCAATTTAGTATGTATATTCAAATAGAAAAGACAAAAGCAGAAATAATTTATGTATCAATATAAACTGACCTTCCTGATCCTACTCTCTTGGATGTCAAATTTCAAATAAGGAAAAACAACTGAGTTGTATTATTTCAGTAGGAAATGAGTCATTTCAATTTTTGATTGTTGTATTTGAAACTTGATGAAAAATGAATGATTCATATATGAATTTATGAGTTACAACTTTCTGAATTAAATTCATCAAACCTATCCTGAATTTTCCTAGTTTCACTGTCCTGATAAAGTAAGACTACTCATTCAAAATAATGTCTAAGCTGTAAGGTTTGGTTGCTTCATTTCTAAACTATTTTTTAATGTTTATTACTTCAAGTAACATCTCCATCACAGTGCCCCCTCTCCACCCCTCCCACACTCTCTCCCCTCTCCCACCTATCCTACTCCTCTGGAGTGGTTTGCCCTACATATCAGCCCCCCTCAGTTCAACAGTCATATGAGGGCTAAGAGCTTTGTCTTGCTCTGGGGGCTTACAGAGCAGCTCCTCTAGGGCAAAGTGTCCCACTAACATGTAACAAAGTATGTTCCTGTTCCATTTGGTCTGTTGGTTGTAGGATAATTATCCTGTACTACATGGCTAAAATCCAATTATAACTGAATAGATGCCATGTTTTTAATCTGCCTCTTTACATCCACATGAGCTATTAAGCTCTCTACAGCAGTTTTCAAAGTTCTATTTTATATTTAAAGTTATTTATTTTAACCTCGGGCTGTGAATTGTTCAACACAAGATACTGATAAGGATATCGGCACTAATGATGTGCTCATATATGTACACGCTGGAAAGGTAGCAGATATGGTGTCCATGCCTTTACTGTTAGCACTCAGGAGTCACAGGCAGGCATATCTCTTGAGTTCCAATCCAGTCTGTCCTATGTAGTGGGTTCCAGGACAGCCAGGGCTATATAGCAAGATCCTGACTCTAAAGGTTATATACATACATACATACATACATACATACATACATACATACATACATATATGTATATATATATAGAGAGAGTAATATATATGTTTGATGTCCACATTATCTAATATTCTCTATTTTGGTTTCACACTAATAGTAGCTAAAAATCTCTGAATCTCTCCTCTATACATATGTAGAAGTTAGTTCAAAAGCCTGCTCTGTCCTGAGAACAGTAGGGGGATAAGGGAAATTATGTGAGAAATAAGGATGTGACAGAAGCAATCTTTTCAGATAGATTTTATGTTTATTAAATTAAAATCCCCATGTTTCTATTGGATATTGTCTACTGTCAATCCTGAATACAAGTTCCTAATAATTTCAGTTCTCTCACCCGATCTGTAAGTATTTGAACCCCAAACAAAGATTGCTTAAGGCAAAAAGAATTCACCAGACAGGTAACGGTAGCATCTTGATGCTGAACACCATATATGAGAAGAGGTCAACTAACTGGCTAAGGGAATACTGTAGGAGTAGATTGTTAGGCAAGGAAAAAGAGGTTAAAGGGTAAAGACATAGCCCAATGCAGAAGTGTATGTTGTAGTACCAGGTAATTTGAAGCAACTACATTTGCCAGGTGTGGCTACTAAGGGTGAGCTCTAAAGGGCAGGTCTACAACACACACTTCTGATCAGTGTTACACCATTAGGAAAATGTGAGCAGAAAGTCAAAAAGGTATGGGTTTCCCCCAAAAAATACAATGTTTCCATACCCTAAAGTGAGAATCTGAAAGTCACTAGTAGAACCATACTGGGTAATTTGAATTGTCATTTTTCCCCTTTAATTTTTTTTAATTCTTTATTTAGCTCATTCCATGCTTGGTGTACTTAGACACCAGAAGAAATAATGCACTGTGACCCTTGTTTCCTGTCCATTATCTCTAAATGTATCATCACCTGACACTAAATATTAATGTTATGGCAGGGATTTTTATCACAAAAACAAGATTAAGGTTACAATTCCTTTTCTCCTGATGCAATCATATTTCATTAATGATACGCTCACCAAATAGTGCCTATTCTTTGAAATTGCTATACTTCTTCAAAAGCTTGCAAATTAGTGTAAACTCTGGACCTGCAGAAGATCCTTTCAGCTTTATGAAATTACAGAAAATAAATGTGAATAGGATGTTTCAACTGTTAGGTCATTTTACAGGTGCTGTGTGTGTGTGTGTGTGTGTGTGTGTGTGTGTGTGTGTGTGTGTGTGTTCGGATAATCCAAATGGCTTCCTTTCAACACTCCAGGATTGTAATGTACACTTCATTAGATT
>CAJQZJ010031209.1:0-20117 GCA_907164525.1 Lophiomys imhausi
CAAATGGATACAAAAACTGTGGTACATCTGCACAATGGAATACTACTCAGCTATCAGAAACAATGAAATCATGCAATTTTCAGCCAAATGGATGGAACTAGAGAAGCTCATCAGAAAGATACACATGACATCTATTCACTTATCACTGGATTTTAGCCATATAGTACAGGATAACTATCCTACAACCAACATACCAAAAGGAACAGGAACATAGACTTTGTTACCTGTTTGTGGGACACTTTGACCTAGGGGTGCTGCCATGTGGGCCCCCAGTGCAAGAGGAAGGTCTTAGCCCTCATATGACTGCTGAACTGACGGGGGCTGACACGTAGGGCACCCCAGACCAGAGGAGTAGGATAGGTGGGAGAAGAGGGAGAGTGTGGGAGGATGGACCTGGGAGGGATGGAGGGTGGGGACTGTGATGTAGATGTAAATTGACATAATAAATCAACATCTAAAAGAAATAAAGAAAGAAAAGGTTCCAAATCAAATTCAGGAATATATAAAGAACTGTATGCACCACAATCAATTGGAGGCATGTTTCAGAATATGTGTTTGATATTCAGAAATAAACTGGGGCTGGAGAGTTGATTCAGCTGTTTAACAGCACTTGATGCTCTTATAAAGGACCTGGTTTAGATTCCCACTAACATGGTGACTGACAACCATGTGTAAACTCCAGTTCCAGGAGATCTGAGTCCCTCTTCAGACTGCCATGGGCATCTTGCACATAATACACATACAATCAGTCTAAACATATACATAAAATAATTTTTTATTCTATACAATTTTAAACAACCAATGTTAATCCTTTAGCCATATCAATTGGCTGAATTGATTCAGAAAAATTACTTGAAAAAAATTGGACACCTATGCGTAATAAATACTTTGTAAATTAGGGGGACATCATTAACTTGATAAAGTCATTAACTTAGTAAGCCCTATAGTTAACATCATACTCAATGGTGAAGACTGATGTTCTTTTTTCCCTAAGATTACCCTAATAATCACTCTTACTCAATATAGTACTGAGAGTCCTAAAGATTGCAATAAAGCAAGAGATGGAAATAAAAAGCATATAGATTGGAAACAAGGAAGAGCTTGATTGTATTTGTACAATTTGTACAAACCATCATATTTGTAGGTAAGAGGATTATCTCCATAGAAAATCCTCACGAATTTACTGGAGGGGGAAAAAAAGCTTGTACAATAATGAGTTCAGCAATACTGCAGGGTATAAGAAAAACAAAGAAAGTATTCAAATTTCTATATAACAGCAATGAGCATGTGAAATTTTCTTTTCTTTTTTTCTTTTACTTTTTTTTCTGAGACAGAGTTCTCTGTGTAACAGCTCTGGCTGTCCTGGACTCACTTTGTAGACCAGGCTGGCCTTGAACTCACAGAGATCTACCTGCCTCTGCCTTCCTAGTATTAGGATTAAAGGTGTACACCACCACACCTAGCTTGTGAAATTTTCATTCTAAAAATTAAAAACACAGCTGGGTATGGTGGGTACATGGGAGGGTAAGGCAGGAGGATCAGGAGTTCAAGGTCAGCTACCTAATGAGTTCAAGGGCAAACTGTACTATATGAGACCATGTCTCAAAAAAAAAAGAAGATGAAGAAGAAAAATAATAAAAAATAAACCACAATTCCATTTAGAATTACTGTTTAAATCAGGTGTGGAAGCAAATCTCTGTGAGTTCAAGACCAGCCTGTTCTATATAGAGACTTCCAGACAAGCCAAGGAAGGCTACAATAGTGAGAACCCTATTTTTTTTAAAATTGTATGTTTCAAAAAGATACCTAGGAATACATCTAACAAGACATACATAAGATCTGCATATTGAATTTTTTTTAATGTTGATGAAAAGAATCCAGTTTCTATCATAACTGATTCCATGATGGAAGTACTATTCAGGCTGGAAAACTCAGCACATAGAAACAGCACCATCTATCAAAACAAAAACAAAGGCCTAATCCATCAAAGTTCACAGTTCTGGGAAAGAAAGTCTCTAAATGTACAAACCTTGCTTTTTTGGCTTTGGTAGTTCTGCTTCTGGCTAACTGTTCTTGTAAACTGAAGTAGGTCAAACTTTGCGCTTAAAAGCTCACCGTGAGAAAGGCTATGGACTACATTGGGATCCTGAACACACAGTGTAGTCCCCGACTGGCGAATAAAGACTATCTATTGACCTAAACCCATGTCCGAACAGTCTTCTGTGGTGGATACCCCACAAACAGTACAAAGGATTTGTTTGCTGGATATGTAAAAGAAGGAGGAGATGGAGGAAGGGAGGAAAAGGGGGAGAGGGGAAGAGCATGGGGGAGGGCAGAAGAGATCACTGTTCATCCAACAGAGTGAAATATAAACAAAAATAAAATGTAAAATAAATATAACTATATATAATATGTAAACTATATATAATAATTACATGTGTAATTATATATAGAATATATTACATAATACATACTATAATAAACTATATAATTAATAATATATGTATAATTTTTATATAATAAATAAAATGCTAAATAAAAAATGATAATAATACCAAATGCTCATGTGTACTATAATCCAAATAATCACAGAAGCTAGGTGCCCAGTGAGGGAAGGATCTCCCAAAGAACAGGAAATAAAACAGTGTTATAGAGAGATGAAGGGGAAGCTAGAATAGGACTAAATGAGGAGAGTAAAGGGAGGAATATGGGGAGGAGCTACTACCACTAAAAGTCTTTTGAAAAACCCTATGGAAACCTACTGTTCAAAAGTCTTCCTAAAATATGTACATGCATGAAACAGATTTAAATGGAGTCACCATATCATGGAGGAGACAATATCCCAGCTAGACATCTTATGCCACCAAATACAAACTCTAGTGCCAGGAATGGGTAATATCTTACTGAGTCATTGGGCAAAGGGGTTCTATGACCTGCCCCCCCAAACATCACAGGCTGCTACGAAGACTATTAGCCACCCTTCCATAACCTAATGGTGAGGCTCTATTCCTAAAGATACCACTTACTTACATCATAAAGCTTGGAGAAATCAAGATGGTACCAAACTAGAATTTTCACCCACTACTGACTAGCATTCTTGATGATAGAAGGTACTCTGTATGCTACCAAAGAAGAAAAGTAATCAATGATATCACCCAACTACAAACACTGAGACCTAAAACAGCCTGCATGATATACTGGTGCAATAGTAGCCCAAATACTACAAATACTATGGGAGTAACCAGCCACTTTTTTTTTGGATTTAAGGCCCAGTCTATGAGATGGAACCCATTCCTGGCACTGCTAAAGTGGCCAAGAACCTGAGACTAGATAGGTCATGGGCTTGAGGGAAAACCTATTATTCTGCTAAAGGAACACAGCAATAAAATGACTCCTAATGACATTTTATACCCATAGATCAACTCTTATCAGAGAAGCTTCTTCTTGCAGCAGATAGGAACTAACAAAGAGATTTACAATTGGACAATGTGCAGTGAATGAGAGTCTTTGGAATGCTCAGTCCTAAGTGGGATAGCTTCCTAAAGCCCCTCCTCTCAAGGCTCAAAGGTCTAAGCAGAAGAGGTGACTGAAAGCTTGTAAAAGGGGGCTGGAGAGATGGCTCAGCGGTTAAGAAAACTGGCTGCTCTTCCAAAGGACCAGGGTTCAAATCCCAGCACTCACATGGCAGTTCACAGCTGTCTGTAATTCCAATTCCAGGGGATCCTCACACATCTATACATGGAGGCAGAACACCAATGCAAATAATATAAAATAAAATAAGAAGAAGAAAATTAAAAATTCACAGGTGGTGGGTGACTCCCCGGAGACTTTCAGGCACAGCAAGACTGATGTATGTAAGAACTTGCACAGGTTCTAGCCAGGCAAGGTCCCAATGCTCAGAGGGGGAAATGGACATGTGGCCTGTAAGGGAAGTTATATTAATATAAATTAGATTTAGTGAATATCTAGAGGCTTCTGATACAGTCTCTTAATATGGGGTATCAAGGTCAACTTGGCTGTGGGCACTTGGCATAACAGTATATGGACTAAAAACAAGGTTACGGCATGGCCTGGCTTTGTTTTCAGCTGCTAATAGCCTTACACTGAAGCCAGGTGAAACAAGGAGAGACGCTATTTAAGAATGAAGTGGTGGAATCCAAGAGTCCCCTTGCTAAAGAGTTCCCACACTAGAGACGATGAGATGCAAGGCAGCTTGTATCCTCTGATGGAAAAATGCTGGTTGACTGAAAAGCTGATCTCAAACAGAGCTGAAAAGTTATGGTCAGCTCTCCCTGAGGCAGAAAGAAGCTGGTGAGCAGAGAAGGCCTCAGCAGAGCAGCAAAAGGCCAAGGACTAAAAACCCTGTGGCACAGCTTTTGTCTAGAGGAGTTAAACCAGTTCAAACAGTGGCCTGAATGGAACTGTGGCCAGCCCCAAAGACTGAGGCAGAGCGGCTGAGTGGCTAATACAAGCTGAGTAAGTTGGTTTATGGACAGCTGAGACCTTCCAGAGAGAAGAAAGCCTCAAGCCTCACTAAAGGTGAAGCTCCCATAGCCAATTTACCCTAAAGGACCTACATCTGAGATATTCATGAAGAAAGACTGTTGACTAAGTGCCTTAAAGGATCTACTCCTGGGGCTGGAGAAGAGGCCTGGCTGTTCTTCTGAAGGACACGGGTTCAAATCCCAGCACCCACATGGCAGTTCATAGCTGTCAGCAATTGCCAGGTGTGCTGGCACACATCTTTAATCCCAGCACTAGGGAGGCAGAGGCAGGAGGATCTCTGTGAGTTTAAGGCCAGCCTGGTTTACAAAGTGAGTCCAGGACAGCCAGGAAAACAGAAAAACCTTGTCTCAAAAAAAAAAAAAAAACAAAAAAGGGGGGGGATTTACTCCTGAGGTGCTCCTGACAACTGAGGACCTGCCCCAGAGATTGTATCCTTCTAAAAGTTTAGGGTTAGTTGTTAGATAATAGTTGTTGCCGGGCAGTGGTGGCGCACGCCTTTAATCCCAGCACTTGGGAGGCAGAGGCAGGCGGATCTTTGCGAGTTCGAGGCCAGCCTGGTCTACAAATTGAGTCCAGGACAGCCAGGGCTACACAGAGAAACCCTGTCTCAAAAAAAAAAAATAGTTGTTATAGGTATTAATAGGTTTAGTTGTTAGGTAACAGGGGTTATAGTCATTCTTAAGACTATTAGTTAGGTAATTGTTTATATTTGTTATAATTACACATAGTTATTAACAAATATATATTGGATAATTAAAAAGATTTGTCTTCAGTGGCCTTACCTCTAATCAAGAAACAATTTGCAATTGATGTCTACTGGCAAAGGTAAAGTCAGCTTTCTCCACTGGAGTGTCACTGGGCATGTCAACCACACTCCTGGGCAGGCCTGGTTGGCCAACACAAAGCAAACTCCATGGGGTTTGTGAGGATGTTTTTTGTTTGTTAATTTCCTTATTGCTTTTTTTGTATTATTGGGGGTTTTTGTTTGTTTTTATTTTTTTATGTTTATTTATTACTTCAGGTTACATCTCTATCACAGTGCCCTCTTTCCACCCCTCCCAGTCCCGCTCTCCCACCCTCTACCCCTTATCCCTTCCATCCCACTCCTCTGGAGTGGAGTGTCCCTACATAACAGTCCCCCGCCCCAGTTCAGCAATCATATGAGGGCCAAGAGCTTTTTGGGTTTTGTTGGGTGGGAATGTTTGTTTTTGTTTTTGAGAGAGAGAGAGAGAGAGGAGAGTAAGGGGGAGAGAGAAAACATGAAATTGGGTGGGTAAGTAGGTAGTGAGGATCTGGGAGGAGGTGAAGGAGGAAAAAAATATTTTGTATTTTCATACAAAATATATTGTATGAAAAAAATCTTGCGAGTTGGAGAGAGATTTCAGTGGTTAAGAGCATTTGCTACTTTTGCAGAGGACTGGGGTTGGAGTCCCAGTACCTACATGGTAACTCACAAACACCTGTAACTCCAGCTTCAGGAGATGAAACAGCCTATTTTGCCTCCTCTGACACCTATACATGTGGCAAATACACATACACACACACACACACACACACACACACACACACACACACAAATAAATAAATAAATAATTGAAATTTTCTAAAAAGAAAAATTCTTAATAAATAAAACAATACCAAATGCTGGTAAGGCTGTGGAGGAAAATTCGATCACTTCATAAATTGCTAGTAGAAATGTAAAGTGGTCCAGCCACTCTGGAAAACAGTCAAAAGTAAATGTGCATTAACCATGTGAGTAAATATTCTCACTATTAAACATTTATCCTGAAGAAAACTGTACTGAGAAAAACACTGTATATGAATGCTCATGGCAGCTTTTCTTGTAACAGAAAAATGCTAGACACATCCTAAATCTATCTCAAATTGTACAAACTTCGGTACATCTTTAGGATGGAATAGTATTTTGAAATCAACAAAAATGAATTATTGATATTTTAGCAACAATTTCCATGGATCTCAAGCTCATTATTCACAGTGAAAAAAGTTAACCTCAAAAGGTTATACACTGTATGATTCCAGCCATATAATATGCTCGCAATAACAAAACCGTAGAGGAGAAGAACAAATTGCTGGTTGCCAGGCAACAAGAACAGAAGGCCAGAATGGGAAGTACATGCAAATGCAAAATTCTGAGATAGTATTCCTTAGTGATAATGGAACATGTCTGTGGCTTGACTGTGATGATCAGTACATAAATCTACACATATGATAAAATGCACCCTCAAACCCACACAAACAAATGCAGGTTAAAAATGGCAAAAACTA
This sequence comes from Lophiomys imhausi, assembly GCA_907164525.1. Lineage (NCBI taxonomy): Eukaryota > Metazoa > Chordata > Mammalia > Rodentia > Muridae > Lophiomys > Lophiomys imhausi. The sequence continues at coordinate 6,793 of CAJQZJ010031209.1, forward strand.
AAGCAAGTGTGGTGTTTTGTTTTGTTTTACTTTGTTTTCTTAAAATAGGATTGCATGTAGCCCTGGCAGGTTTTAAACTGGGTGTGTAGCCAAGGCTTGTTTTCAACTCCTGATCCCCCTGCCTCCACCTCCAGACTGCAGGGATCATAGGCCTATGACTGTGATTCTGCTTTCCATCCCCAGCAAAGGAAATAAACAAATATATATGTAAAATATTATAATTACAATAATATATGTATTATATATACATATGTGTATATATTTGTATACACACACATATACAAAGTAGAACAGTAAACATGTTGATATGCATAAATTTCTGGCACACTGTAAATTCCCTGTCACCATAAAAGCCTTCAGAGAATGTCTTGTAGTGGGAATGACCGAGAAGAGCTTGAGACCATTGGAGTGGAAACATTCTGACAGACGTTTTCTGACTTTTCTTATCCCTGTATTTCAATCTAATCTTCAGTCTTTGTTTTGCTACTGTTGAGGATGCATAAAGGTTCATGAATTATACATTATATGATGATAAAATATTGCTCTGTCTTATTAAATGTTTGCTGTTTTGAATTCTATTCACCTATTATAAAAAATTTCCATAATGCTTTCTTTTCCAAGAATCTGCCTGGTATAGCTTCCCAAATTTTATTTGTAATCTTCGTTTGTTTTTATGTATTATATTCTTCTCTCTCTCTCTCTTTCTAGACCTGCTCTCATGTAGCCCAAGTTGACCTCAAACTCACATGGCCACAGATGACCTTGAACTCCTGACCTTCTTGCCTCCATCTTCTAAGTGCTGGAAACAGGGATATTTGACACCATATCTAGTTTGTTATGTGTGTCTTTGACAGAGAACAAATAGCTGTATATTTTCCCCAGATGAAAATCTTTCATTGTTTAAGGAAGAAATTTAAACCAGCTGTGGTGGCACACCTAAAATCCTAGCACTAGGGAAGCCGAGGCAGAAAGCCCAGAAGCCTGGACTACAGAATGAGACTTATCTTTAAAATTTTTAAAGAAGAAATAAGGAAGTTTATGCATTTTAAAAAATATTTTTGCATTTTTGTCTGTGTGTCTCTGTGTGTAGCTATGTGCATGCCTTACAAGCTGCCCAACATGGGTCCTGGGAAACTGCAGGAGTGTAGCAAGCACTTCTAGCCAATGAGCCATCTCTCCAGTCCCAAGAAATTTTACCAACTGGTTTTATTGTGACAATTTACTCTTTGATTTAATCTTTTTTTTTTCATGTTCTGTGTCTCATATTGCATTGATGACATTTCACTTCCTTTTCTGACCTTTGCTGGGATGATGTACTTTTCCCTGCCCTCTAACCTTTTTTTTTTTTCCTCTAGTGACTTGTCAGGTTTATATACTACTTTCATCATAGTATTATTTGCTTAATTTGCTCAACTTCTAATCTTTATTTCTATATTTGAAAGTGTACTATTTAGAGCTGTGCAGTAATGATGCAGGCCTTTAATTCCAACACTCAGGAGCCACAGGCAGGAAGATCTCTGAGTTCGAGGCCAGTCTGGTTTACAGAGCAAGTTCCAGGACAGCCAAGGCTACACAGGGAAACCCTGTATCGAAAAAAGTGTACTATTTAAATTAGTTATGAAAATTGAAAAAATGTCTACATTTACCTCCCAGACCCATTAAGGCATTTGTCACATTTATTCATGCATCTCATATTTTGTTGAAGTATTTTATGTTTCGTGCAACAAAGCTCTTTGGTCTCCTAGATAGGAATGTTCAGTAGCCCCAGAAACACTCCTTAAAGAGATTATCTTTTTTTTTAATCCCATAGGCAGCCAGTTGTCTTGTCAATTCTTAGTTTTAGAAGCTGCTGGCTCTGCACTTCCTGTTTATTCAGATATATTTATCCTTCTCAGGTCTCTGATGTGGATGAAGACTAGATAGTTATAGACTCACAGTTAAGTTTTAAGTTGTTTAGGAATTAAAAGGATGTTCTAGGTCTAAGAAGATGTTTTTAAGTTGGTAATGCAAGTTAGGATGGAAACTGAGTTAGGTATAGAACTTTAAACTCATCAAAATAGATAGATAATATAATATTAATATCAGTTGCCAAATACATATGGACTGGACATTGGTAATGTATGTTATACCTTATAATTTTCATAATTGTGGCCTAATTATTCTTATTGTTTTGTATTTATTGTTACAAGAAAAAAAGAAACCTTTCATTGGACTAAAATGGGGAGCTGTTGGTGGGAAAGATACACCTTAAATTTTTTTTTAAAAAGGCAGATAGGAGGGTGAGGGGAAGAAGATAGGAGAGTGGGACCAGGAGGAGGGAGGCGACTATGACTGAGATGTAACTTGAAGAAATAAATGTTTTTTTTTTTATAAATGCCTTAGGGGCCAGCAAGATGACTCAGCAGAGAAAGGCATTTGCCACCAAGTCCGAGAACAGGAGTTGAATCTCCAGGACCCACATGCCAGGAGAGAACTGTCCCCTGCAAGTTGTCCTCTGAACTCCATGTGCATACCACAACATACCTCCCCACACATAAACACATACCTAAAAGATAAATTTAAGTGTAATTTCTTAAATTAAAAAATAAAATCATTTTTTGTAGCTTTGTCAAAAACAAATCAATTGATCGCTTACATGTGAGTCTACCCCACCCTTTCTCTTCTAGTCTGAGGATCACTTGGTTCTTTTCTTTTCCCAAGAATTTTTGTCTTAATTCTTCTGAAGTCAGTTACTGAGTTTTCCAACTTCGTTCTTTTTCCAAACTTGTTTTGACTATCATAATTCCCTTGCTTTATCAAAGAAATTTTAGAGTTTGAAATTTTCTACAAAAAGCCTTTCTGGGGTTGGGGTTGCTGGCAATCTTTTCATCAATTTGGGGAGAAGTGACATTTTATTATCTAGTACTATATTACAAAATAGCTCAAAATGTAGTAGCCCGTAACATCACATATTTATTACCTCACAAATCCCATGGTTCAGGAATCTGGATAGAGTTCAGGGCCTCCTACTCAGGATCTTTGGCTCACGAGGTTGCAATCAAGTCGTCAGCCACAGCTGAGTTAAGGCTCAGCTGGGCGTTGCATGCTCACAGAGCTGTCTGCAAGAGTAACCTTGCAGGCAGTTAAGAGCACAAGTTGCTCTCACAGAGAATCTGAGTTTGGTTTCTAGCACCCACATCAGGCAGTTCACAATTGCCCCTAGCTCCAGTTCCAGAGGATCTGATAGCCTCAGAGGGCACCTGCACACACGCGCACACACACACACACGCACACACGCACACACGCACGCACGCACGCACGCACGCACGGTGTACATTTGGAGAGATCCTCCAGAGACCCTGGCTTGCTTTCTATTGCTATGATAAACACCATGACCAAAACCAACTTGAGAGGAAAGGGTTTACTTCAGTTTACAGTTCCACATACACTCCCATCAATGAGGGAAGCCAGGACAGAAACTCAAGCAGAGCAGGAACCTGGAGGCAGGAAGGAAACAGAAAAGGCCATGGAGGAATGCTATTTACTGACTTGATCCCCACCATAGCTTGCTTATTCATACAACACAGTGCCACCTGACTGGGAGTGGCACCACCCACAGTCAGGTAGGCCCTCTCACATCAATCATTAATCATGAAAATGCCCTCATAGACTGGCCTACAGGACAACTTGATGGAGTCATTTTCTCAATTGAGTTTCCCTCTTCCAAGATGACCCCAGCTTGTGTTGCGCTGACAAAAAAAAAAAACTATACAGCCCAGCAGTCAAGAAGACTAAATACTCTTTCGGAGGACCTGGGTTCTATTCCCAGATTCCCAGTATCCACATGGCCACTCACAGCTTTCTGTAATTGCAGCTTCAGGGGATCTGATGCTCTTTGAGGGATTTGGCCTCCTCAGGCATCAGGTGTATAGTGAGTGTTGCACCAGGCAAAACACTCAATATAAAATAAAATAAAATAAACAGAAAAAATGTTTTAAAGATTTCATTTCTTGATAATTGTTGGCTCAAGGACTCTCCAGTTACTTTGGCCTCTTTTTTCTTTTTTTCTTTTCTTTCTTTTTCTTTTTTTTTTTTTTTTTGATGGCATGCCACATTTGTGGAAACACATTTATTTGTACAATACAGGGTCAGTTTGAATCTCAAGTATTATGGCCTTGGTTGATGTCTGCCTTCTCCCAAGCTTTCCTGACATACTTCTGGTGGGCACTGTGTGGGAACTTGAGGATGAAGTCAGTGAGTTGGATGCACTTAAAAGGCATGGCCTGTAGACTCACCCGAGTGCAGGATCCATCCACTAAAGCCCTGTTCTGATCAATGACATCTACAATAGCGACCAGCCTTCCAGCATGAGGCCCAAAGGAGATGTAGGCCACTCAGCCAACCTCCACGAAATGCCTGATCACCATGTTGGTGGCGTTCACCGAGAAGCCTTTGGCCTCTCTTTAGAACTGCTCACAACATGGCAACTAACGCACCTGAGAGCAAGAGTGTGACAGTAAGTGCTGAACAAAGCCTCAGCCTCTTGGGAATACTATCTAGGAGATACTTCATAAAACATGCTGCCTCTTCTGTTTATTTTGAGCATATGCCTACCTCCAGTGCACCCTTTAAAAGAGGGGTTATGTAAGGATGTGAATGCCCAGGAGGCAAGGATCACTGGAGGCTATCTTTTAGGCTATCTGCCACCAAGATCTCTACAATGAGACTTCAGTTTAGGAACACACTGTATTTATTCTGGTCATCTTTGATGTTTTTCAATGAAGTTTTATAGTATTGAACCTCCAGACCTTGTACATTCTTTGTAAGAATTATGTCTAAGGATTTTGGTATTTTTAGTGCTATTGCAAGCATTACTGTTGTAAAATTCAATTTCCAATGGTATGCTGCTATTATATACAAATACAACTGATTTTTGATTTTTTGTAGGGCCTTCAGGTGTCTGTACAGTGACTGTCTACAGAAATGGGTTGCTTTTTTCTTTCTAATTACATCGTTTTGTTTTCTAGGCCAGGACTTCCTGAGCTGCCTATTGATTACCATTCCTTCTTATATCACAAGGTTGCCTGTAGAATTGCTTTCTTACCCTTCTGGGATATGTTTTTGGAAAGCTCTTTTAGAGACTGAGTTGTTAAAGTGCTTGCTATGTAAAAACTCAAGGACCAGGTCTGCATCCCTGGCATCCACATAAAAAAGCCAGGTGAGGCAGCATGTACCTGTAAGCCTAGAGTTCAGGGAACCTTGGGGATTGCCAGCCAGCCTGTCTACCTGAGCCAGGGAGCTTCAGATTCAGCCAGAGACTCTGTCTCCTAAACTAAGGTGATGAGCCATTGAGAGAAATACCTAACATTGGCCTCTGGCCTCCACATGTGCGTGTGCTCACGAGTGCATGCACACACGCACACATGCAAATTAAATAAATGCAGCAAAGTTCTTTTAATGATATAAGTTTATGGCTGAAAATATCTTTATCACTCCATCATTCATAAAAGCTTACTTAGTGGATATAAAAGTTTAGGCCTACTCTTTTATTGCTTCAAGGATACTGTTTCATTTTCTTCCAACTGTCAATATCATTGAAGGTCCACTTATCTTTCATGTTCTGAAGTTTTATCACCCTGAGTATGAATTAATTTTATCTATCATACTTTGGGCTTCTTTGGTTTCTGTGTGTGAAGACTAGTGTCTTGGGCAGGCGAGATGGTCAGCAGGTGAAGGTGCTTGTAGCAACCCTGACAACCCGAGTCTGTCCCCTGGCAACCTGCATGGTATAAAGAAAGAACCAACTTCCATAAGTTGCTTTCTGACATTCATGCATTTATAACACACACACACACACACACACATGAGCACAAATAAATTTAAAAAATTCAAGATGAAGGTCTGCTATAATTTCCGAAAGTCTATTTCTTTGTATACTGCCTTTTCCTCTATTATTATTGTCACTTCCTCCTGGAACTCTCATTGGAACATATACTGGGCTTCTCACACTATGCTCATTTGTCTTAACCTCTGATTCATATTTTCTATCATTCTGTCTTTTGTCTTCTGTTGACATTTTTAAAAACTATCTTCTAATACTCCAACTTTTTGATGTTTATAACATTATTGGTAGTTTATAATTTAAATTATAATTTGTTTTGTCTACGTTTTTGGGTTTTTTGAGATAGAGTTTCTCTGTGCAAACCAGGCTAGCCTGAAACTCACAAAGATCAGCCTGTCTCTGCCTCTCTGAGTGCTGGGATTAAAGGCCTGTGCCACCGCCACTACTACCACCAGGCTGGTTTACATTCTTAAAGACTTATTTTTATTCAACATATGTGTGTATGTGCATACACATATGCTTCTTGTGTGTAGTACCCTCAGAATCCAGAAGAGGATGCCAGATCCCTGGAACTGGTGTTAATGGAAGAGTGTTATTATGTGGTATTTGTCTCTCTGTGCCTAGTTTATTTCACATGACAAAATGACCTCCATATGCAACCATGTTGCATATGGCAAGATTTCATCCTTTTTATTACCCCTGAAACATTATGTAAATGTAGCATGTTGCCTTTATCTATTCATTATTCAAATGGCCAAAGGTTTATATGAAAAAAAAATTGACCTCTAGGTTCTTTCCACTTACTGCTCATTGTGGATAATACTACAATAATCACAGAAATGCAGAGGTCTCTTCAACATACTGATTTCATTTCTTTTAGATAAAAACTTAGAAGGGGGACTGTACCATCATATGGTAGTTAATTTTTAAGGCCCCCATAGTGCTTTCTATAACAGCCGTGGAAATTTATATTCTCTCTAACAATGTGCAAGAGATTCCCTCTTCTTCAGTTTCCCCAGCACCTTTGGTATCCTAAGTAGGGTGAGATGATAACTAATTTTTAGTTCTGTTATTGTTTTGTTGAGTTTTGGTTTTCTGATTTTCTTTCAGGAAAAAAAAAATCTCACATGGCCCAAGCTATCCTTGAATTCACTTTGTAGCCAACAATGACCTCCTGTCCTCCCAACCCTCTGCCTCCACCTCCAAGCACTGAAATCATAGTTCACTTCATGGTGATTTGTAGAGAGCTGCGACGTGCCGCACCCTAGAGATGGCGCCGGTTTCCGCCTTCCACCAGCCCGATGGTGAGCGCTCTCGGTGGTGAACAGGTCCATGTTTGGTTGGGACCGCTGATCTGGCTTGCTTCCGCATACGTGGGCCTCTAAGATAGCACCACGTGGCTTTACTTGATTGGCTGTTCATATAGTATTTAGCCTGTGGGTTGGGTCTGCCCGGGCATTCGGAAGACTGTTTTCAAGGGACCTGAATAAACTGCTTGAGAAGAGCTTTTGCGAGTTGCGTCGTTCTTGCTGGTCGAGAGGGACGTGACAGTGATTCTTTGAAGTCCGTAGAATATCCGTCTCCCAAGGCTTCGTTTCCTGTCTGGTAATTTTCTATGGGCATGCCTAAGGAGCACCCTGGTTTGGGCACTGGGGTTATGTTGACTCTCAGAAATTGAGGTTTCCATCTGTCCACACTCATAGGAGATGGCATATGCTTGGCTTTTCATGGGCATGGGCTTTCTTTAGCTGAACTTGCCAGGGATACGTTTTGTGTTTCCTGCCTTCATGTGTGATGAAACGGGAGTGGGGGCTCTCTTTTGTCTTCTTGAGTTACTATGGGAGGTCTTTGGCTGTATCAAAAAGTCCAATTAATACAAGTGCTGATTAACAAGGGGAGAGGAGTAAAGTTTTATTAATTTCATGAGTATGGGGAGCATCACAAGTGTAAAATCTGAAGCAATGAACAAAAGAAAAAATAAGACTGTAGCAAGTGGCTTATTATTATTATTATACTATTCACTCTACTTATTTTACTAACTACTTTCACCTCCCTTCCACCCCTTGTTCCTTCCAACCCCCCCCCCCAACACTATTCAGGAAAGAAAGAAGGTTAAAGGTGAAAGGGGCCGGAGTTCTCTTTAGGCTACTTCCTGCTGATTAGGGTCATTGGGTTCCTTGGGGGTAATATCAGTCTCAGTAGAAGTCCAGCAAACCAGGAGACAGGAGCAGGAAGAACAAGCAGCAGTTTGGGGGAGGGAGCACCAGCAGCCAGGAGAGCAGCAACCTCTTTCTTCTTTGTAGCCATTTCTCCTACTTCTTTGTAGAGCCCCTTTTCTCCTCAGGGCTCTGGCTTTTTATCCTCTCTTCCAAGTCCTCAGAGTTAAACTTGCTGCAGCTGGCTAAGCCACGCCCCTGCTAGCTCACAAGACAGTTAATACTTTACGCCTATATCTTAAGCAGCCTCAAACCTGAGATTAAACAAAAACATTCTCATAATTGGTTATTTTAATAAACTCATACCACACAAGACATTTGTGCTGAAATGACAGGACAAATGGATGTCTTGACGTTCTAGGGATGTTACTAAGAGACACATAGGTTGGACTGTAGAGATAGTAGAAGATGAAGGTTGGTGGTACATGCCTGTAATCCTAACATTCAGGAGGTAGAGGCAGGAGGATCAGGAGTTCAAAACTAGCTTAAGCTACATAGTTACTTAGAGACCAGCCTGGTCTACATGAGATCCTGTCTCAAAACTTAAAAAAAAAAAAAATGGGGCCTGAGAGATAGGTGGCTCAGTGGGTGAAGATGCTTGCCACCAAGTCTGACAACCTGAGTTAGATTCCCAGGACCCACATGGTGGAAGGAGAGAACTGATTTCCACGGGTTATCCTCTGACCTCCACAAGAGTGCCATGGCATCTACATGCCCACATACATATGTACTTACACACAATAAAATAAAATAAAAGAATGCAATAAAATATAATATGAAATGGTTTCTTCGAACCTGTTGTCAGGTTCATTAAAGCTATTGTGACCAAGGCTATATTTCAGTCTTGATACCAAGGACATTTATCTCTTAAGAAAGTCTGTGACTTGTTTCATTGAAAGTGAACCTTTTAACTATTAAATTTTTATTAATCTATCTATTAATATCTCTAAACATCTTCCAACAAACCAACTGTAGGCACTTTAGAAAGGATACCAAGCCTCAGGCATAGGTCCTTGAGGGCAACTGGTCAGCAGTCCATCCAAATCAGCATATACAAGGAACACACCAATCAGCAGCAACTGCAGTGGTCACCTGCCTCTGACATCACTGTGGCCACTGCCTCACCCCCGCTTGAGGTCAGCCTCCTCCCGAGACTCCCAAATTTACAGAGGGCAGGGGCTGAACTTGGCTGACCCTGGTGCTGGCCAAGGCCGAACTCCCCCAAGCCCCCCAAACCCCCACACCCCACCCACCCATCCCCTGCTTGTTTCCACCATTTTTCAGAACCTCCTCTTGGTAGGTCTGGCGCTGTGTGCAGCCTCAGCCTGGGTGTCTCAACTTCTGCCTGTCTGGCCCCACTGAATCTCCACAAGGCAGGCTCTGCTCTCCTTTGCTTACTTCAGCCTTGGTGCCGAGGCTTCTGTCTGGCCTGTTGGAATCTCCACAGGGCAGGCATTGTGCTATGGTCTCTTCTGCCTGCATGGGCTTGCTCGAGGCAAGTGCAGCTCTCTGTGGCGTTTCTCAGTCTTGGCCTTGGTGCCAGCAGTTGCTTCCCCTCACTGGGCACCAAGGTCTCTGGGCAAGTCTGCCCTCCACTGCCAGCCTCAGTGCTGGCTGTTTTTATTGCTCCAGGCAAGGTTTCACCTGGCCTCAACCAATCTGTTCTCAGCCCAATCTAGGCTGCACTCTTTCTAGTGTCTTTTGAAGTGAGGCAGTGATGAGCAGGTATACGAAGCAATGCCAAGCCAAAAGTCCTCTCAAGTTTTCCAGGCCTTCCTTTTCATATGTTCTCTCTAATTATGCATCAGGAGGTTTTCTCATTGGCCAACCTTATGCCCTCCTCCCATGGTTCACCTGTTCCAAGATCTTCCAAGTGTTCCCCACAGGTGCAAGTCATTAGGCTGATTTGCACAATGCTTTTATGAGTCTGTTTTTCAGAAGCCCTTACATATTCATTCAATATAACTGTTTCCAAAGAAATCCAAACCTCCACTATATTCCATGCTGGGAAAGACAGGCTAAATGGCCCTGTTCACTGTTATGGATCTTCAAATAATTTAAGCTTCAAATGATCAGTGTACCAAGGTGGCATATTTTGGCATGTTTTGAGATGACGAGTCGCTGATTCCTTCTTCAGTCTGACTTAACACATTACCTAGATTCTGAGCTTTGTTTCCTGTCCCCTACACAAATAGCTCCTTACAACATGGCTCTAGGCCACAGAAATTAGTAAATAACTCTAGTGTAAGTATGGTCTCTAGTTGTTAGGAATTTATGCTTTCTAGTCATGTGTGCCCTGCCGGGAATTTCCTTCCTTTTTCTTTTCTTTCTTTTTTTTTTTTAAAAAAAATTTAATTGTAGTTATTCATTTTATTTTACATGTCAGTCTTTTCTCTTCATGTATGTCTGTATCATATGTGTTCTGTGTGCCTGTGGAGGTCAGAAGAGGGCATTAGATCCTCTGGCACTGGAGTTATGGATGGTTGTGAGCCACCATGTGGATGCTGGGAATCGAACTTGGGTCTTCTGCAAGAGTGACAAATGCTCCAAACCTCTAAGTCACCTATCCAGCTGTTCCTTCCTTTTCCTCTACTACCCTACCTAGCAAACATTAAAATCACGGTCTCAAATTGAAGGGAGAAGGCTGGTTCTTCATATTCCTGTGTAAGTTGATATGGGTTTCCCAGAGAAGAGATTAGAAGGACACTAGGCAGGGCTGTGTAATTCCTGAGCTGCCTGACTGAGAAGTTTAAAGCGGTATCTGAGTGGTAGATCACAAAATCTACTAGGGACACTTTGGATGCCAAACAATACAAAATCCCATTAAGTTGCACTTAACATTAAGTTCGTTTTTCCTCACTTAATATAAGATCTGCGGCAGATGGTTGCTGGTATCAAGAGCATCTGTCCTGGATCAGTGACATGGCTCCATGGATAAAAGCACTTTCCACTAAGCTTGGCAATCTGACTTTGATTCCTGGGATCCACACAATGGAAGGAGAGAACCAACCCTTGCAAGCTTTCCTCTGACTCACACACATACACACACAATATAAATGTAATTTTTAAAATGTGTTTGTGTGTTTTACCTCCATGTATGTCTGTGCACCATGCATGGACCTCGTGTCTGAGGAGGCCATAAGAAGATACTGGATCCCCTGGAACTAGAGTTACAGACAGTTGTGAGCTGCTATGTGGGTGCTGGGATTCAAACCTAAGTTCTCTGGAAGAGCAGCCCGTGCTCTTAACCACTGAGCCATTCCTCCAGCTCCATGAATGTAATATTTTTTAAAAAAGAGGGCTGGAGAGATGGATTAGCTATTAAAGGCTAGGCTCGCAACCAAAGGAAAAAATTGGTCTCCCCAACCCCCCTTTTTCCTATCAGGAAAGCAAAAATGCTTTCTCTGGCTAGGGAAATGGCTCAATATGTAAAGGTGCCTGCCCCCAAGGCTGACAACATGAGTACAATCTCCACACTGTGTGGTGAGAGGAGAAAACTGATTCTGGTAAACTGTCCTCTAGTCTCCATACACACACATGTATACTCATGCATGCATGCAAACACACACACACACACACACACACACACACACACACACTAAAGCAAATAAATCCAATAAAATGATAAGAAAAAGGCTCCCACTTATTACAAAAAAGAACATAGAAAGCCTCGAGTAGACTTCATATATCTCCTTGGCTGGAATTGGACCCTGTGGCCACTCTTGGCTGCAAGGGAAGCTGGGAAAATGGAATGAAGATTGTCTTCATTTTGTACGTGGAGCAGTGAGAACTGTTGCCTTGAACAATTTCTGAATTCTACTAGTGTAAAAAACAAGGAAGGATGTGCACTATGCCATGAACAGTGCTCTGCTCCAATAGACTTCTCTAAAAGTGTTTTGAAGGATGGCACCTGAGCACAACAGTCAAACAGCCCCATATTCCTGACTACTTCCTATGCTGTACTGTAGTTAAGATCCTTGTCAGCTCACAGTCCTAATTATAATTTTTCTGCAGGTTGAAATGCTAAATATGTCATTCCTGGCACGGCAAATGTGTTTTCTAAAAAGGATTTTGATAGAGATTGTAAAGATGTACCTGACAGAGGTTCTGTAGGATTATATTCCTAAGAGCAGGAAATTGAGCAGCCCCATTTTCCCACATCGTTCTTGACACCAGGAATTAACATACTTATTTTTCTTCATCAGTCTTATATTGTGGGGAGAAAAAAAGGACCTTGTTTTCATTTCCATTTTTTTCTTTTTCTTTCTTGCCTTGTTTTTCATTTCTATTTTTATTACTTTTTATTCATCATATTTATTCAAGTTCGTTCTCTCTCTCTCTCGGTTGTGATTCAAAACTGGAGATAATTTCAGCCTTTGGAAAATGATTGGGATACAGTGTTCTGCTCTTCTGCTGTATGGGTTAATCACAGCAAGTCTGCACTAGCATGAGCTGTTCAGCTAAAGCTCCTGCTTGACACTGTCTCCTAGTGAAAGCATGAAGTGTACTGATTAATAGTGTCCCTGTGTAACCAGGAGTCCATAGTTTCAGGGCACTTCGACCCAGCTTGTCAGCATTGTTTATTGATAACAGTGAGATTGACGAGTTGCACCTAGGCTATTTCCCCCACCCCCATCCCCACTTGCATCTCCCTCCTCAGAGATCTGCTGCTTCAAAGCAAGAATCTGCCTATGAACCACAAACACATGAACAGCCTCAGCAAAGCCTTCATTTGAATCTTTCACTTGCAAAGAATCCTCTGCACTCAAGACAACAATCCTCTGACGCAGGAGATATGTGACCCAGCCTTTCCGGATAGCAACCCTAGGAAGAGCCCACATCTGGCCCCTCTGGACCCCCTGCTGGGAGTCGTCTGCAATGATGCCTAGCCTGAGTTTCTTACCATAGTGTGTTCTTTCTTTGATATTTGAGGGGTTGTGAACATGGGGTTTTGGGGGAGCTGTTGTTCTCATTTGTTGGTGCAAGGGCTTATGATAAGCATGGGCTCTGTCACCAAGCTACACCCCCTGCCCTGAAGCCTATTTAAACACACTGCTGGAGCAGCTAAATTCACTTTCTGTAAATGCTGTGTGGCCATCAGGGAAAAAAAAAAAAGCCATATTGTCTGCTAGATGGGTTTCTTCCAAGGAAGCTATTAAATAAGAAAGACAAACCATATTATTAACTGAATCCCCATCATATTTTACCTTTGTACATTTCAGTGACATTTTATTTAGGTTGTTTTGGTCTCAAATTCTACCAGCTTAAGTATTTTGACCTTTGGTTTC
>CAJQZJ010031211.1:0-23665 GCA_907164525.1 Lophiomys imhausi
CAGTCTCACACTGGCTGGGTCTGGGGATTTCAGAGAGGAGCTAATTTCTGTTAGAAGAATACTGCCTAGGGTGAAGGCTGTCCTCCAGCTCAGGTAACATTTCAATGATTTGTCAGCCAAGGGAAAGTTGTAATGCTACAAACGTGTAAAGTCAGAAGACTAAAATGATAGACACCACCATTGGGTAAAATGTCAGAAAAAAGTATTTCAAGCAAATGGAACTAAGAAACAAGCAGGAATAACTATTCTAATATGTAAGAAAATGGACTTAAAACCAAAACTAGCCAAAAGAAATAAAGAGAGCCACTTTATACATGTTAAATATCCAACAATAGGGTATTACAATTCTAAATACATAGGCATCAAAACAAAGGGACACCCCGTTTCATAAAACACTATTAGACTTAAAACCACAGATTGATCCCAACACAGTGATAATGGGTAGTTTAATAGTTTTAATATGTAATTCTGTTTAATAGATGGGTCAACTGGAAAAAATAAATTGTGTAGTTAAACGAGATCATAAATCAAAAATGTATCCATAGAATAGTCCATCAAATACTAAGAAATACACATTCTTCCTAGCATCATGGACCAAGAAAGACTATTATGTGACAAAGTAGTATCGACAAATTTAGAAAAACTGAAATCACATCTTGCATTCTATCTGGCCACTATACATTAAAGGTGGATATCAACAACATAAGAACTAGCAAAAAGTGCACAAATCCATTAAGGTGAAGCAACACACTACTAAACCAAAATTGGATGAAAGAAGAAATCAAGAAAACCTTTTAAATCCTAGAACTGAATGAAAATGAAAACACAAAATACCTAAAACTAAGGAACATGATGAAGGTATCATAAGAAGAAAGTTTAAATTACTATATACTTACATTTAAAATTTTGAGAGATCTCAAATTAATAACTTAATGATGCACCTGATGGCTTTAGAAAAACAAGAATAATCAACAACCCTCTGCCAAACAGACAGGAATAAATAGTCAAAATCAGAGCTGAAATTATTGAAATGGAAACAGAAAGCAATGATTCAAAGAATCAGTGAAATAAAGAATTAGTTCTTTGAAACATTTAACAATATTTACAAACCTTAGCAAAATTAACCAAAAGAAAGAGAGCTGGGGTTCAAATTAATAAAATTAGGAATGAAAAGGGAGACCATAAATAGATATTGAAAAATTTCAGAGAATATATATATATTCTTTGATATAAAATATATAAAAAGAATATACTTTAAGAACTCATATCCCACCAAAGTGGGAAATCTAAAAGAAGTTGATGAAATAAATATATGCAATCTACCAAAGTTAAATCAAGATGAAATCAATAATTTAAATAGAGCCATAACATCCAGTGAGATAAAAGCTGCAATTAGTAATCTCCCAACTAAAAAACAAGTCCCGCCGGGCGGTGGTGGCGCACGCCTTTAATCCCAGCACTTGGGAGGCAGAGGCAGGCGGATCTTTGTGAGTTCGAGGCCAGCCTGGTCTACAAAGCGAGTCCAGGACAGCCAGAGATATTGAGATAACCCCTGTCCCAAAAAACAAAAAAAAAAAAAAAAAAAACCAAGTCCCAGGGCCAGATGGATACACTGCAGAATTACAGCAGAACTATTACCAATATTCCTGAAAGTACTTTACATAATAAAAAAGGAAGAGTATTCTCCAATTTCCCTTTACAAATCTAATAGTATCATAATACCAAAACAAGAGACGACACAGCAAATAAAGAAAGTTATAGGCCAGTATCTATCATCAACATCAACATAAAATTACTCAGTGAATTACTTGTAAAGAGAAAAGGACACATCAAAAAGATTGCTCCCATCATCTCCATTGTATACAACTCTGGGTGTAACCACCAAAGGTACAGTTACTGAAGTGAATGTGAGCGGTTTGGGCCTGGTGACACAAGGAGGCAAGGTTATTTGGGGAAAGTATGCCCAGGTTATCAACAATCCTGAAAATTATGGGTTCATAAATGCAGTCTTGCTGGTTTGACAGTGACTTCCTACAGGTCACTCCAATCACTACCAAGGACCACATGCCATCAGGAAAACACACGCCACCGCTGTGATCTTTCTGAACCACAAGCAGCCCTACCCTATGTGCAGTCATCAAAAAGTATTTATTAAATTGTAAAAAATAAAAACTGCTCAGTTTTACAATTGGTCTTTAATTTGGAGCCCAAGGGTTTATATGTTAATAAAATTTAGTGACAGAATAGTAAGTAAAAAAAAAAAAAAGAAAGAAAGATTGTTCACTACGATCAAGTCAACTTCACCCCACAGAGGCAAGAATAGTTCAGTAAATGTAAATTAATAAATATCACCCACCACATAAATAGACTCTAGCAGAAAAACCTCATGTTCATCTCAATAGATGCTGAAACGGTTATTGACAAAACTCAACATCCATTTGTAATAAAATTCCTGAAGGAAATAGGGTTACTAGGGACATAGCTCAACATAATAAAGGCAATATATAGGAATCCACAGCAAAAATCCCCAACAAAGGAAAGCTGAAAACATTACACAAAAATAAGGAACAAGACATGAATGTCTACTTTTTCCATACCTAGTCAACATAGTACTTGAAATATTGGCTATAGCAATATGACAAGTAAAAGAAATAAAGAGAATACAGATAGGAAAGGTAGAAATCAAAGTAAGTTTCTTTGTGGATGATGATTTATCTTTACATAAAATACCATAAAGATTCCACTAGAAAACTATAGTTGTTAAAAAAAAAAACTATGTTCATAAAACTTGCAGGATACAAATTTGACATACACAATAAAAGCAATAACTCGCTTTTATGAATACACCAAAAAAGAAATCAAGGAAGCAATAGCATTCCAAATATCCTCAATAAATTGTCCTGGAGGAAACCTAGGTAAGAAATTGAAAGATTCATACAAAAACAAATAAACAAAAAATGTTAAAATACTGGTGGGGGGAAAAACATAGACGATACCAGAAAATGGGAAAAAAATTCTAACACAGGTTTTCAAAGAAATTGAGAAAATAATCTTAAACTTCATATGGAAACATAAAACAAGCTGAGAGCCAAAATAATCCTGAAAAACAAAAAACTGCTGGAGTTATCACTGTCCAAGATTTTAAGTTATATTATAGAGCTAAAACAGATTCATTCTTCAGTGCGATATAATTGAAGACCCACATGTAAACCTACATTCCTACAGCCACCTGATTTTTTTTTTTTTTTTTTTTTTTGGACAGAGGCCAATGATACAATATTATAGAAAAGTTAGTGTCTTCGAAAATGATGTTGGTCAAACTGGATAGCTATACAATTAGATCCCTTTTTATCGTCTACACAAAACAGAACTTCAAATGGATCAAGGTTGTCAACACATCACCTGATACCCTGAATCTGATAGAGGAGAAAGTAGGAGATTCCTGTGAATTCATCAGCGTAGGAAAAGACTCTCTGAACATGAATTTGACAGTACAGGCATTAAGACCATCCCAATTAACACATGGGACCTCATGAACCAAAATGTGTGTATGGAAAATGGCATGATCACTCAAATGAAGAAGCATCCCATAGAATGGGGAAAAATAACTTTGCCAGGTATACAACTGACAGAGGATCAATGCCTCTCTCAATCTGAGGAGCTTATTTTTGCAGTAGAAGGTCATTAGAATAAGAAATCACAGAATCCCTAAGTGGAGCAAATATACCATAGCCCCTCCTCCCAATTCTCAGGGATCATTATAGAAGAATGGGAAGAAAGAGTATAAAAGACAGGGGCAGTAGGTGAAAACAAGAAAACAGTGCTTTCGGGACAGAGTGGAGTGGTTACATACCTGAGTTCATTAGCATGCACAAGATAGGCAAAACCCCAAGCCAGACAAATCCCAGAGTGAATATGGGAGTTGAGCACGAAATCTTCTAGCTGTATAGGTATTGGCGATTACATTTAATTAAAACTTGTTATAAATATTCTGTAATGATGTATTCACTTTACATGAATAATCATAGTACTCAATATGTAATGAAGCTGTACTGTGTTTCAATAACTACCTGTACCCTTTTGTGTGCTTTAACTGATTAAATCTCCAAGAAAAACCCAGTGATGATGTACATTAGATAGTAACTGTGAAGTGACCGTTTTATTCTTGAATGGTCCTTTGATGTAGTAAATCACTCATAAGCCATGACATCCAGTCTAACTGGAGTTTGCACGCTCTCCTGACCCCAGGACTGCGAGGCCTGATGCTGTCGGTCATGCTGGCTTCTCTCATGAGCTCCCTGACCTCCATCTTCAACAGCGCCAGCACCCTCTTCACCACGGACCTCTACACCAAGATGAGGAAGAAGGCGTCAGAGAGAGAGAGCTCATGAGCGCTGGACGGTGAGGGGACCTGGTCTCTGCACAGAGCTGCTCTGAGGAAGGTGGATGTAGACAGGAAGTACAGACCCCTGCTGTCTGGATTCAGTGAAACTAAAAATGTAGCTCTGAAATGGGGAAGAGTCAGTAGGGAATGTGCAATTCAACCTTTCTCTCCACAGACACAAAGTTATAGCCATATTTACTTATTCTTCCCCCCTCTTCATTATCCCTACACTATATATTTTCTAAAAAGTCCATCCATGTTTAATGGGACATGCTTCACACTGTAAGTCTGATATCTAAATGTGTTTCCTTTAACAGTTTCTATGCAAACTGTATGGAAAGGACCAATGGCCTCGTCCACACACTTACACGGAGAAGTTTACCAACTGCATTCACTAAAGGTTGATCCATGTCAGACTGAGACAGATCCTCAAAAAGAGACAAAGTCCAAGAGGATGCTTGGAGAGTTGTGTCAGCCCAGGAGACCCTGAGCAGACTGGACAGTGAGAAGGAAGAAAGTAAGAAACAGTGGTCAACATGGTATCCTTTTCTCATGCAAACTTTCAAGCACAATCTGTTCATTATACCATTTTGCAAAAGGTTTCAAAAATTAAAGTGTTAAACATATAAAGAGCACATGAAACATAAATACTTGGCAAAATTATGTTCTAAAAAAATTGATCACTCAGCATGGTGTGGTGGCACACACCTTTAATCCAAACACTCAGGTGGTAGAGGCAGGTGGATCTCTGTGAGTTCGAGGCCAGCCTGGGATACTGAGTAAGTCCAGGACAGCCAGAGATATACAGAGAAACCTTGTCTCAAAAAACCAAAAAAAAAAAAAAAAGAAAAAGAAAAAGAAACAAAAAAAATTAACACTCCTCTAACCATAAATTTTGTAAAGAAATAGAAATTACTGGGATCCCAAACCTCTTCTTGGGTCCCACATTTCCAGAGCTAACAACTGCAACTAGTAATACAACAAGCAGTTCAAACTCTCCCAGGTTTGGATATCATAACTAGAAAAATAAAATGGGTTTCCTAATTCATTCATGACTACAGTCATGTTACATTGTACAGGAACAGCTTATTCATTTAATCACTGTATAGGCTTCTGCCATAGTAGTATATTAGAATTTACTGTTCATGAGCATCTGACTGGAGTGTTTCTGTCTATGTCTGTTCGTGTACATAAACATGTAGTTCTCTCAGGGAGATCAGGGTCTGTGTGTGCGTGTATGCGTGTGTGTGTGTGTGTGTGTGTGTGTGCGTGTGTGCACGCGCACACAAGTGTGTGTCTTTCATTCTCTACCGATTAATATTTTTAAAAATATTCAGTAGTCTTGATTAAAAAGAAATGTGAGAAGTAATCTTGAAAGAAAATACTTTTTGTCTTCTGCAAAAAAAAAAAAATGACTTGGAAGGATAATTCTAAGTATTAGACACATCATTTTTCCTTTACACTGCCCAGTTTGGGCAACATACCCATTTATGTCTCTGGTGAAAACAGATCGCCACCTCTGTGTGGCCTGGCAGTTGAAGTTCATTCTGAAGCCATTAGGAAACTGAAATCTCCCATTCTCCGTTGATTTCACATGGGGGGTGGTGCCCCAGTTCTTCTACGGTGGAGACACTCTCTATCTGGCAAATCAGTGCAGTGTCTATAAAGAGTAGCCTTACAAGAATTTTAACTGGTTTACATTTACATTGGCTGAAAGGGGAATGGAGTATATGTTTTAAATGTTGTGCTTTTGTGGCAATAGCAACGATAACTTTAACACATTAACCACTTGGCATGCAAACCCAAAGAGTTCACTAGGCCTGGATCTTGACTCTTTGCAAATGAAGTGTGTGTGTGTGTGTGTGTGTGTGTGTGTGTGTGTGTGTGTGTGTGAGAGAGAGAGAGAGAGAGAGAGAGAGAGAGAGAGAGAGAGAGAGAGAGTCTCTGAATTTCTTGGTGGATGGAGAAGGTGCTGGTGGCCTGGATTTCATGAGGCTCCAAATGGAGTAGTTCCAGTACAAATCATAGGCACAAATCTTGTTAACATTTCAACGATTAAATTAATGGGGGTTTCCCTAGGTTTTCTAAAGCCTACAATTTTTAAATTTTTCTTAATGAGATTTGTGGTTTTGTGAGGAAAATAAATGATTAGCAACCACATTCTCTATCGTACAGCCATAAGTCCTAGGAATAAATTCAGAGCAGGATAAAAAGATGTAGCAACGTATATAGGTATTGGAAGCGTCCTGAAAAAGGTATAGAATAGAGTCCCTTATCTCTCTAGCGAAGAAACAATACAGGATCCATTCTTCTGATAGGATTAGCATTCATGAATCTATGTCTTTCTTTAATATCTGAATCATTTTCCCACGTTTCCTGCCTCTCATCTATTTGTCGTGAGTTTGATGTGACCCACTGGCACAGCTATCCCCAAGTAGACAACATTTCCATCACCTAGGGTCAACCTCTGGACACTCTCCGGCCCCTGTTTGCATCTTCCTTCTGCTTGACATCTGCTGAACAAGAGTTAAATGAACAGGATGAGGCACTTCTGTCAACCACAGAGGAGCATGTGAGAGTGACGCAACACACGTTTAGTGAGATGGCTAAGAGGAGTGAAGCAGGCTCACGTACCTCCAAAGAGACGAGAAATTTGATTTTATTCAGCATGTGAAGCGGAGAGAGGAGCAGAGGGTGTGACTTATTTTCCAGTGATAACACTGCGTGGTGGAGATGACTGATTGTATCTCCAGTTCTTTAGGTGTCATGCAAAGACTTTCTATTATTTGTTTTTCTGCTGTGTTTGTGAGATTACAGATGTTTATAAAGCTTAAATTGAACAGTTGTCCCTCTGCTCCCTGACAAATTCTTGGTATCCCATTCACCGCCCCCCACCACCACACTTGCTCAGGAGATCACACTGTCTGGTGCGTTGCTTGCTCACAGTAATTCAATACACTAGGGTTTCAAATATCAAGTCATCTCCAGTAGACCACAGCTACCCCTAATACCTTTTTACCTCTTAATGTTGCATGAGTTGTTAATAATTAATATTGATACATATGATTATTAGGGCGGAGTTAATCCTTAACCCACTACTTATAAATAAACACGCAGAGACTTGTTGGATTTTAATATAGCCTTAAGCACTGGGACTGGGCAGATCTTAAACCTCTAAGATGGCTTTCTACTTCCCAGCCCAAACCCACATAAATATCTGCACATGTTCCATTTGATCTGGTCCTCCAGGGAGGTTGCTCCTGGCCACATGTGCTTCTCACCCTCCACCTAACCCATAGTGTCTGCTCCTTACTCTTCCTCTCCTTTTCTTGTGGCACTTCTCTGATCCCTAAATCCTTACATCTTTGCCCCACCTACCTCTCTCTCTCCCCTAGTCCAGGCCAGGGTAACTTTATATAGCCAATCAAAGATGACCTCGAAGGCAAGGTTATACAGCATCATTTGGTGTGCATGAGTGTTCGCTTGAACGGGAAGGAAGACGGGAGGCAAGCAATTAATTTGAATTCAAGCAGCTTTCAGATCATCCTAACATTTAACAGTATTTTAGCAAATACTGTTTTATTTTAGTTGAAATACTCAAGCTAGGAGGTGTACATTACCATTTCTTGCCATGCCATACAGCATCTGAGATGTTTGATATTTTAATTCTAATCTCTAAATTGTCTCAGTCTCCCTCAATCTAGGAAAAAGATGAACCTGCTTTATTTATCATATAAATTATTAGTGATAGAAATAATTTAGTGCTTATTTCTAATTGATATATATACACTGAAAAGTATTAGTCAATTGCTGCAATTTTAGTTGACTTCATGAATAGATAGCTAATCAAACAAACAAAAATATTAGTTTATTCATTGACATTTTATTACCCAGGTAATCTTTAGGCATGGTATGGGCTCATGAAAGTTCAAGCAGCTTGACTTTTCTTGGAAAGCCAACAAAAAGGGAGATTAACTTTCGGAATGATAGAAGTAGACATAATGCTTTCGTTTAAACTTTAAATCACTGTGTTTTCCTGACAGGGTGTTTGGTATTGTTCTAATAGCCATCAGCATCATGTGTGTCCCATTGGTACAGGAGTCACAAAATGGGTAACTATTCCACTATATTTCATCATTTTCTAGCTACATTGGAGCTCCTATTGGTGCTGTCTTCATGCTTGCCATCTTCTGTAAAGGGGTCAATGAACAGGTAAGAGACATTAAGGAATATTTCTGTAAGAATGGGGCAAAAATGAAAACATCTACTGGGATAGGAAAGATATTATTTTACTGAGGCACAGTAGCCCACACCTAATAGTTCCAGAATCTTATTCAAGATCTTGTGTCAGGAAGACATCTTGGATTCAGAAGTTCAAGACCAACCTGAACAACACAGTGTCATCCCATCTCAAAAGTAATGTGTTCTGTTCAACCTGTGTCTATCATGTAAGGCCCACTTCAACTTCAGTAGTGGAAATCCACAATTTATAATCCTCACAAATATGTGACCATGGAGTGCACACTAATAATGTCTTAGCATTTTTCACAAACTGTGCACATTCATTGTAAAGTATTAACACACACACACACACACATTTTTGTAGAGGAATTTTAATTCAGAACATGGCTTCTCTGACAAGATATCATATCCAAAGACCTTGTAGGTCTGTGTGATCTGGCTGGAATACAGACATGCCTTTAATCCCAGGGACAGAGGCAAGCAGATTTCTGAGTTCAAGGCCAGCCTGGGATACAGCAAGTTTCAGGTAAAGAAAAGCTTAGGTCTAGGTGTGGTAGTACACACTTTTAATCCCTGCACTTAGGAGACAGAGACCTGCAGATCTCTGAGGTCTAGTGAGTTTGGTTGAGTCAGTCCTTACTTTAGAAAACTTCTGTTCTTGACTTTTCCCTTTTCTTTTTCTTTCAGGGAGCATTCTGGGGGCTCGTGGTCGGACTTGTAATAGGACTTATTCGTATGATCACCGAGTTCGTATATGGAACAGGCAGCTGCTTGGCTCCCAGTAACTGTCCCAAGAATATCTGTGGAGTACACTACTCGTACTTTGCCATCATTCTGTTTTCTGTGTCCATATTTGTAATCCTAGGAATCTCCTTCCTAACGAAGCCAATTCCTGATGTTCACATGAGTGATGAGTGATGACCCCATGCTCGTTTAAATATAACTGCTCTTCCTAACAGTGCTGGCTACTCTACAGGCTAAGGCGAGGGGACCATCGCAACACTACAGCCAGAGCAACACTAGAGTTAGAGTCTGACTAAGCAACAGCTTTGTGCCTAGCCTAGGAAAAACACCAGAGAATGAAAATGCATGAAATTAAGAAGTGAGCTGGGAATTCAAAATCTTCCTAGTGCAGCTGGAGGATTACTCTACGCCACTGTTGTAGGACCAGAATGACAGCACTTGGTTTTGCCTAAGAGACCACAAAACACAGAGAGCAGAAGAGGCATTGGGCTGGGCCAACTTAGGGACAAACCAAATATCATTCACAACATGAACAGATAAAATGCACACAGCAACAGGGACAAGAGCATAGAACATATGCTATTTGTTGTAAAAAGCTTGCGAGACTTACGTCTTCAGGTGAAAAGAGCTGAGATCCAGGGCGGCCATTATGCCCATAAAATAAATACACCAAGACCTTTTAATGTTTCAATGCTGAGGCCTTAGCTGGGCAGACTCTCACTAGCTCACCCAAATTAATCCACCTAGTCCCAACCAGCCACATAGCTTGCTATATTTTCCAAGCCCACAGACATGTCTGTCTCCTTCTGTGTCTCCTAGAGGAAAGAGAACTTCCTCTGTCTCTTGCCAGAGTTCTTTTCTTCCTCCCAGGAAGTCCCAACTTCTTATTCTCTCTCTGCCCAGCTAATTGGCCATAAGCAACTTTTTCTTTTTATCCAGTCAGAGGATGCCTCGAATAGCACAGTAACCAGATCTCAGAACATTGAAATCAGCTTCTGAAGACCGTGCATAAGACCTTTCTCCAAGAGATATTCATTTTTCTCATTCAAATTGACCCAAAAAAAACACAAATAGTGTTCATTGTTGGTAAGAAAATAGGAAAATCCCCACAATGAACAATTGTTGGGGAATATGTAAACTTTATGATTTATAGGAGGGCAATTTGTAGTTGCAAATTTTTTAATTCTTATACCTATGTATAAAAATTATGCTTTTAGTAGCTTATTTAAAATATACACAAAGTAGGAAAAATATGAGTATTTTCTCTGCAAACATTTCTAATAGAAAAAAGGACAATTCACATTTTTATCACTAGAGAATAAGTATATAATGAGAAAGCACTAATATATATTTAAATGTTTATAACATGGTTGAATCAGGAAAAATACATGCAGAATATTATAATATGTTATACTATCTTTTTTATATGATAGATAGATAGATACCAGTACACTTGTGTAAGCATAGGAAAAAATCTTAAAACATGAATCTGAGGTGGGCATGGGGGCACATATCTTCAATCCCAGCACTGAGTAGGCAGACGCAGAGGTAGGCAGATCTCTGTGAGTTTAAGGCCAGACTGGTCTACAAAGAGAGTCTGGCCATTACACAGAGAAATCCTGTCTTGAAAAAACAAAAACAAAAAAGAGCTTATTATGGTATAACAAAGAAGCACATAATTTTTATGTCAATAGCAACAAAGAAAGATAAATCTTCACCAAATAATGGAAGAAAGCCATAAATAAAATTTGCATGGCTGATAATACTATGATATTGTCAATACTATCAATACCTATTGATACTTGAAATAATTTCCTTAGAAACACCCAAGACTAATATTCATGAGACTTAAATCTGTGGCAAATAAATAATGGCATATAGATTATTTACTTTCAATTTATTAAATCTTTCACTGGATGTGGTGACACATACCTTTAATCCCAGCACTTGAGAGGCAGAGGCAGGTGGATCTACGCCAGGTAGGTAGATTCCTTCATAAGTCCCAATAAAGACTAAGCTAGTCTATTTTATCAGCGAGCTAACTTGCTTCTCTTCATTGTTATCCTTCTATCTTCTTCCGTGACCTTTTCTCATTTGCATATCCTTCCATTTACAGTATATTTACATTTGGAGTTCCTCTATTAAATATAATTTCTATGTTAAGTTGGATGATAGTTGGGTATTTCATTAATTCTCAGCCTCTTTTAGGTACAAAGTTCATATACTTTCCACCACCACCCCCCAAAAAAAAAACACTTTTATTGCATTTCACAGATTTCTGCTTTGTCTTTAATTATTTTTCATAGATTCCTGTTTAGAAACATGTCTTGGGCTGGAGAGATAGCTCAGCGGTTAAGAGCACTGGCTGCTCTTCTAGAGGTCATGAGTTCAATTCCTAGCACGTACATGGCAGCTCACAACTGTCTGTAACTCCAGTTCCAGAGGATCTGACATCCTCATACACACACATACATGCAGTCAAAAAAACAATGTATAAAAATAAATAAATAATTTTTTTAAAAAACATGTCTTAATTTTTCAAATGACACAACATAGAGCTTTGCACAAAACTTTTTTGTATGTGATCCACTATACCATTGGCCCATATTTTAAGAAGTTTGACTGAAGGGCGAGAGTATTCTCCATATTCCCCTACCTGGGAGTTTAATTTCCTTGCAACGACATTTAGTGGTTCTGTTTTCACCCCAAGTTCCTAACACAAGTATTACAAGGTTTTAAATATTTGCTAATGACGGATGTGAACTGCTATTTCAAAATAATTGAATTCAAATTTTCCTTTTCTGAGTGGTTTCATGAACCATCTGCCATTGTTCTTCGAACTGTTTCCTTCTTCCAGCATGTTTATGTGAGGTGGTTGGTGGTCTTTTCTTCTATTTTTAAAAACTTGTTGTGACATGTCAATGACTCCCCCCAGTTTTCACTTCTTTTTATTTTGTTTATTGGATTCTTACCATGCAGACTTTCCTATTCTATATAATCAAATGTAACCATGTTTTCCCATAGATTCCCCTGAGACTTGTAAGTGGTTGTGACACTCCTCACAGCCATTTGTACGGCACCAACGGTGATTTCTATTTCCTGTCTTTGCTGATGACTTATTGATGCTTCTTCCTGTTCCAGGTGATTCTGAGCCATCCCGTGGCATGTGGCTTATTCTGCGGTTTGCAGGATATGGGGCCTAAGCTAACCAAAGAAGAGGAAGAAGCCCTGAAGAAAAAATTCTCAGACACATCTGAGAAAGCCTTGTGGAGAAAGGTAGTGAATATCAATGCCATCGTCCTCCTTGTGGCTGTGGCGTCATCGTTCATGCCTACTTTGCCTGAATCCTGAGAGAAGCAAAGAATAATTGTACTGTATTTTCTTTCTTTTTTTTGGGGGGGGTGCTTTTCGAGACAGGGTTTCTCTGTATAACAGCTCTGGCTGTCCTGGACTTACTTTGTAGATCAGGCTGGCCTTGAACTCACAGAGATCCACCTGCCTCTGCCTCCCGAGTGCTGGGATTAGCCCGGCTTCCATTTTCTTTTATAAAGTTTGCCATGTGACAAAGGTAGATGACCAATCGGAAACGTTGTATAATTAGGTTGCTATACACACGATTTCTTGGTTTTATCATGCCTTTGTGTTAGTTAGCTAAAAGATCTTTTTTTCCAGCTCTATTTAGATGTAAATGAAAATGTATGTATTTAAGATATACATAATCATGATTTGATATGTGCACACCTTGAAATGACTATCATGACAAAATTAATATATCTGTCATCTGATTTGGTTATCTTTTTTGTGTTTATGGTGACAATATCTGATGTGTTCACCTAGTAAGTTTCAGTTATATAACAGCTTTTTTTTTTGAGTATAGTCAACCATAATTCTTTTTGTATCCAAAATTTTATGCCCTTTGATCAACATCTATTTCAAAATTTATAACATATTAAAACTCAGTATTCTTTGGCTATGGTGTGAAATACCAATGAATTAGTATCACATGGCTGCAAAACACGTTTTCCTTCTATGCCCATGTTCAGGACAACTTCTCCTTATCAATCGTTCCTGTGGAGCAAACTTCCTTATGCATCCATATTTACGAATATGTGTAATGTATTGTATATTTATTTACATATATGTGTAATGCATTGTATATTTGTCTTGTATATATTCTACCTTCCTGAAAAGAAAATATAAATGTGGTAACAAAGAATAAACTAAAAAGCTTGACCCTGTCTTTAATGGAAACCTGTCCCCTCATATTTATTCTCTTTTTCCTCTCCCTCTCTCTCTCTCTCTAGTCTCAGTCTCAGAAAGGTTTCGTGGCTAGCCGGGTGTGGTGGTGCACACCTTTAATCCCAGCACTCAGGATGCAGAGGCAGGCAAATCTCTGTGAGTTCGAGGCCAGCCTGGTCTGCAAATCGAGTTCCAGGACAGCTAGTTCTATTACACAGACAAACCCTGTCTCGGGAAAAAAAAATGAAAGAAAGAAAGATTGTATGGTTCATTTACATTCACATAACCTGTTAATGGGCAGAGTTTGGTCATCAATCCACATCCTCCAGTTCCACATAGTTGCCTTTATGCAAAACCTCATGGTTTGTTTTCAGTGTGGGTTTCAATATTTAACTCTAATAGAAACAAATGGATTGAGCTAGTATATTTAAGTTTGGTTAAAGAAAAAAAAGATAGTCTGTGCCATTACCATGTAATTGATCTCTACTAGAACGTAACAACTTTTTCAAAAGACTATGGAGGCTTGAAGCACACATACCAGCCCCTCTCCCCTACTGTTGTCCCCACGGCCACCAGCCTAGCTCTAGACCCACAGCTCATGAACTGGCCTTTGCTCTGTTAAGTTCAACTTTCCCTCTCCCATCTGAGTGATGTCCAAGAAAATACAAATATATAGCTGAGTGACACAATAAAGACAATCCAAGATTTGAAATCTGGTTTTTCTTTTTTTTTTTTTTTTTTTTTGGTTTTTTGAGACAGGGTTTCTCTGTGTAACAGCTCTGGCTGTCCTGGTCTCACTTTTGTAGACCAGGCTGGCCTCGAACTCAGAGATCCGCCTGCCTCTGCCTCCCGAGTGCTGGGATTAAAGGCGTGCGCCACCACCGCCCGGCCAAGATTTGAAATCTGAATTCATTAAACAGACAGAAATATTAGAAAGAACTCAGGTGGGAATGAAGGTTGAAAAGCTCGATAACCCGATTGGAAAACTCAAGGGAAAACTTTACAAACGGAATGGATCAAGTGGAAGATAGACTATCAGGACTTGAAGATGAAGTAGAGGAATTAGACCAAACTAGCAAAGATTAAGTGGGGTGGGGGGAGGGGAGTTAAAGCACAGGAAAGGAGCATGCAGGAAGTGTGGGACACCATGAAAAGACCAAATCTTCAAACGGTAGATATAAACGAAAGAGAAGAAACCCAGGTAAGATGGCACAGACTGGACCTTCAATTAGATTGTCCTGGTTGGCTTCATTTTGTTGTTTTGTTCTGTCAGCTTGACACAAATTAGAGTTACCTGGGAAGAGAAACCTCACTTGAGAAAATTCCCCCATCAGACTGCCTGTAGGCAAGTCTGAAACACATTTTCTTGATTAATTATTGGTAATGGTGGGTCCAGCACTGGGGTAGGGGGAGCCACTCCTGGGCTGGTGGTCCTCAGTTGTACAAGAAAGCAGTACGATCAAACCATGACGAATATACCAGTATCCATCCCTCCTTGCTCTATGTTTTAATTTCTGACTCCAGGTTCTTACCTTGAGTTCCTGCCTTGACTTCCTTCAGTGATGGAGTGACTTTCTTCAGTGATGGACTGTGACCTGAGACTTGTAAGATGAAATAAACCCTTTCCTACTCAAGCTGCTTTTAGGTTTTTTTTTTTCTTTTTTACCACAACAGAAACCTTAATTAAGACAGAGTTAACAGAATAAAATTTCCCCAAACTAAGAAGAAATATACTCATACAGATATAAGTATCACACAGAACACCAAATACACAAGACCAGAAAAGAAACTCATGGTAGCATATCATAGTTAAGATATTAAATATACAGAGCAAAGTGAGTATTGAAAACTGCAACAGCAAAATACAAGTCATGTACAATAGAAACCCATTATAGATAAATAACAGGTGAAACTCTGAAAGCCAGAACAGCTTTGGGCAATGGACTACAAGCTCTAAAAGACCATGTTTGACAACCTAAACTACTGTGGCTAGCAAAATTATCTTCCGTAGTTGAAGGAGAAATAAAAGCTTTCCATGATCCAAATAGACTAAAAAAATTCATATTTTAGAGGGTTAATGTCTAATTTTTTAATGTCTTTGTTAAAAAGATTTATTTATTTATTATGTACATAGTATTCTGCCTGCATGTATGACTGGACTCCAGTACAGGGCACCAGATCTCATTGTAGATGGTTATGAACCACCATGTGGTTGCTGGAAATTGAAAGTCAGGACCTCTGGAAAAGTAGCCAGTGCTCTTAACCTCTGAGCCATCTCTCCAGCCCCTTATGTTTACTCTTATTGTATCTTATTATGTCATATGTAGGGATAAAGTTGTTATGTAATCCAAATACTGATTTCTGTACCCCCCCCCCATGGTTGCAATCCTTGTACTTAGAATCTGTTTGAATATTGTGTAAACACTGCTCCCCAATTGGCCCCTGATATGCCAATACAGCAGATTACAGCCAATCACTGAGCAGGGTAGAGAACAGGACTGTCCTTCCTGCCCTCTAGGGGAGGAAGAGTTAAAGAGAGGAAGTAAGAGGACTCAGCTACTGGCATGGAAGAAGACACGTCAGGAGAGATTAAGTGAAGCAGGAAAGCCACAGAGTGGAAGTGTTTCTGAGATTGATGCTGGGGGAAGCCAGATTAGTGTAGGCGGTTAAGAACAGAGTAATAGCAGTTTGTGGCCTCTGATCGCTGAGAGTGGAAGCGGAAGCTGCACTTCCTGGGTGGCCCCTCCGGCCAGCCACCCCCTCAGATGAGGGCTGCTCCCAGAAGAGCACCTGCACCTGCAGCTCAGCCTCCAGCGGCAGCCGCACCATCTGCAGTTGGCTCACCTGCTTCTGCACCCTGATGGGCCGGATGGCCACCACTGCAGCCGATGTGGCTGTGGGCTCTGCGGTGGGGCACACCCTGGGTCACGCCATCACTGGGGGCTTGCGTGGAGGTGGGGATGCTGAGCCCGCAAAGCCTGACATCACTTACCAGGAGCCTCAGGGAGCCCAGCTGCTGGACCAGCAGCCTCTTGGGCCTTGCTCTCTTGAGATAAAGCAGTTTCTGGAGTGTGCCCAGAACCAGAGTGGCGTCAAGCTGTGCAAGGGCTTCAATGAGGTCCTGCGGCAGTGCAGAATTGCACATGGCTTAATGTAATCAAGAAATTCAAACTGAAGAAATGTAAATTGGCTCTGCATAATTGATAGTGCAAGTGTGGACCCTTATTTCTAATAATTCCATTGCTTCAGAAAGAGTTATAAGGAGATGTTCACTGAGGCTTGGAGCATTGATGAATGGGCAAGCATTTGGCCTCCTTGAACTAACTGTATTGTGTTTTGTGAATGAATAAAAATAGAGTGGTTTTATTCTGTGGGGGAAAAAAAGAATAGAGTAATAACTGCTCAGTTTTTGTGTTGTGAAGCTTATTTAACAAATAATATAGTAGAGTCTCAATTATTTGGGTAATAGCTGGGTTAAGAGAGAACGTGTGAAACTAACACAATTATATAAAGTTATACCAACAGCCATGTTCAGCTGATATCACTGGTAGGCCTGTTCTCTTCTGAAGGGAAACAGAGGAGCAGTGAATCTTTCGGGGGGGGGGTTGTGAGAGGAGGGGAGGGAAGGGAGGTTGCAGTTAGGATGTATAGTATGAGAAGGGATAAAAAAAGGTCAGGCAGTGGTGGTGCAAGCCTTTAATCCCAGCATAGGAAGTAGAGGTAGGCAGATCTCTGTGAATTAGAGGCCAGCCTGTTCTACAGAGTGAGTTCCAGGACAGTCAAGGCTACACAGCAAAACCCTGCCTTGAAAAATAAAAGAGAGAGAGAGAGATCCAGCAAGCTAACCTTAAACAGAACACAGAAAACAATACTCCAGAGTAGCCAAGAGAATGTAGGAAGAAAATAAATAAATTATTGAAGCAAAGTATATTGAAGAACTCAAAAAGCAAAAAGACAAGGAACAACAAAATGACTGTAATCGACATACACTTTTCAATAATGCCTTTAACTATTAATGGCCTCTATACTCCAAGCAGAAGACACAGACTGGCTAAATAAATTAAGAAACAAAAATCAATTTTTCTGCTTTCTACAGGATACTCAGGTTTAAAGATAGGAACTACCTTGAAATGAGAACATGCAAAAAAAAAATTCCAATCAAATGGGATAGGGAAGCAAGCAGGAGCCGCTATTCTAATGTGTGCTAGAACAGACTTCCACCTAAAACCAATCAGAGGAGATAAAGGAGTATACCTGATAAGGAAATGTTCTAATCAAGAGAATAATTAACCAAGATGACATTAAAACCGTAAACATATATGCACCAAACTATGGTGCACTCAGTTTCATAAGAAGTGTACTACTGAATTTAAAGACAAAAAATAACATCAGTAAGTGATTTCAATTCTCCTCTTCCTCCAATAAACAGAATGTATCTGAACTAAAACAAAGAAACATTAGAAATAAATTATCTTATACACCAAATGTATAAGATACTATAGAACAGATAATACTTAAAAGATGTCTACAGAATATTCCACCCAAATTCCAAAGAATATACATTCTACTCAGCAGTCTGTGGAGTGGTAGTCTGTAAACATCCACACCTACTTACCAAGCCAAGGTTCCTGATATGGCTGGTGGGGGAATTAAACCAGGCTCAGGATGGAGGGGCCATATCAAGACCTAGCTGTGACAGTTTTATTGAGAGCAATCAGACATTTTTTTTTTTAAAGATTTTATTTATTATGTATACAGTGTTCTGTCTGCAGGTATATCTGCAGGCCAGAAGAGGGCACCAGATTTCATTATGGATGGTTGTGAGCCACCATGTGGTTGCTGGGAATTGAACTCATGACCTCTGGAAGAGCAGCCAGTGCTCTTAACCGCTGAGCCATCTCTCCAGCCCGCAATCAGACATTTTAAACCCTTATCAGAAACAAAATACAGTGGCAATTGCCAGGATCAATACAATTGTAGTTGCCAGGATACAATGACATTTGCGAGCTATACAGGGTATGCAGGATTAATGTCTAAGACCAATTGTCCTGTCAGATTTCCATATGCTTCATTGACTTCTAAGAGACGTTGGAAAACGAAAAGGTGGCCTGCATGCTTTGCCTGAGGGAGTGCCTTGGTTTCTCAGGAACTGAAAGGCACACAGTCCCCCAGGAGCCATGGACTCTAACCTGAAAAACCTATGATGCATGCCTCACAAGGCAGCTAGACCAGACCAACTCTATGATTCCTTCCTTGTAGTAGCCTACACTAAAATAGACCATATCCTGGGACACAAAACTAATCATAGCAAATTAAGGGAGACTTAAATAACCTCATGTACTCTATGTGACTGTATTATGATAAAACTTAAAATCAAGAGCAAACAAATATCTAGCACGTACACAAAATTATGGAGATTGAACACGTCATTATTGAATGATACATGGGTCAAAGAAGAAATCAAAACAGAGAATTTAAGCTTCCTGGAACTAAATGACAATAAAAACACAAGAAAAAAAAAAAAAACTCCCAGAAACATTTAAAAGTAATTCTATGAGGGAAATGTATAGATGTAAGTGCCTACATTTATTTTTGTCAGCTGTATATTAGTTAGAGTTTCTGCAAAGATAAACCTCAATTAAGAAAATGCCTCCATCATATTGCCTGTAGGAAAGTCTAGAAAGCATTTTCTTGATTGATTACTGATGTGAAAGGGCCCAGCCCACTGGGGTACTACCAGCCCTGGGCAGATGGTCCTGGGTGGCATAAGAAAGCTGGCTGAGCAAGCCAAGGGAACAAGCCTGTAAGCGGCACCCCTCCAGGGTCTATGCTTCAGCTCCTGCCTTCAGGTTCCTGTCTGCTGTACCTGCTTTCTTGTCTTCCCTACATGATGGACTAAATGAACCCTTTCCTCCCCCAAGTTGCTTCTGATCGTGGTCTTGATCACAGAGGTAGAGAGCAAGCTAGGTCAACATTGTAGCAATTGGGCAAATGCGAATTCAAACTACTTTGAAATTTCATCCTCCCACAGTCAAAATAGTCAAATTTTATAAAGGGACCATAGTTGGGTGTGGTGGCGCACACCTTTGATCCCAGCACTCCGGAGGCAGAGACAGGAGGATCTCTGTGAGTTCAAGGCCAGCCTGGTCTACAGAGTGAGTCAAGGCCAGCCAGAGATATACAGAGAAACCCTGTCTCAAAACACCAAAAAAAAAAAAAAAGAAAGAAAGAAAGAAAAGAAAAGAAAAAGGATATGGATCTGAATACTGAGTTCTCAAAAGAAGAAATAAAAATTGCTTCTTCCAAGCACTAACACACAGATAACCTTTTAGGGTCTATTTGTACTGACACCCAATGAATAGAAACATGCTTCTTCCCCCCCCCCCGCCCCCGTCTTTTTTTAACTTTATTTTTACCTTTACTTTTATTTACCCGCTTCTGTCAGAGGAGTGTTTCCTCATCTGTGTACACACTGACAACACAAGTGCACCATGGTATGGTTAAGGGGAAGATTTTATTGTAGATACGACTTGTAGAGATACATGTATCTATATTTGATTGTATATATGATTTGTAGATATGAAGAACAGCCAACAAAGTTGGCAGAGACAAAGAGGCAAGACAAGCATCTTCAAGTCAGTTTCTGCTAACCTGAGCAGACTTGTATAACCTTAGGAATTTACAAACAAAAGGGAAAAAAGAAAAGAGGGCTGGGCTGCTATAGTATAGTAGCAGATCACTTGCTTAGTATGTGTGAGTGTTGGACCCAGCGGATCCACCGAGGTCCTGACGCCCAGAGTCCTCCAGAGACCCAGGTTCATTGTAAAATGAAAGAGGATTTTACTGAGCTGGCGTGCAGGGGTTGGACTGCCTTCAGGAAGGAGTGAACCCCAAACAACAGTTACAGGCAGCTTTTAAGCACAAAAACCTCAAACAGGTGGAGACACAGGGGGAACAATACAGTTGGTTATGTAAACTTAACCTTTACAATGATTAGCCTGTTAGGGTGGGACCATTATTTTTGGTAACAGCAGCTGCAACTTTGTGGTTATCTAGCTCCTGGAACATAGAGCTCTATGGAATGTCCTAGGGGTCAAGAGGTCAGATTCTCAGGCACACAAGGGGAGCTGGGGAGGGGTGGTGGTATTTTTCCACAGCCTCACATGAGGCCCTCGATTCAATCTCAATACCCTACTCCCTTTCAAAAAAAAAAATGATGCTACACACCAAGAGCAAATTATCTGAAATAGAAATTAATAAAGCAATTTTGACTTACTATAGCTACAAAAATTCAATACCTGGTGTCGGTCCAAAGGAAACTCCATTTCTCCAAATTCCAAAAGGCAGTCCAGATTACCCAGAAATGAGCTCAATCTGGAGTATAAGAGGACTTCGGGCGGTTGGGTAAAAAACAGCATTCCTCAGGAATTTGTGAAGCCAGTTCTCCTCCACCAAAAGGAGTCACTTCCCTTGTCACTGGCAGAAGGGACAAATGGCTACCTGTGGTGCCTATTAGCATATCAAAGCACATACTGGCCTCAGGTTCCCTCAGTATCACATTTCAGAGTCCTTACTAGCATCCCAGCTCCTCAGCCCCCACATTCTAAACTCCCTCCAGCTCATAAGCTTCCCTCCCTCAGCTTATTCATCCTCCTTACAACTCTGCTGTATGTCCTCTGACTCTCCTAGTATGTTCTGCTCTTCACCCTAGCACTCAGTCTCTCTCTCTCTCTCTCTCTCTCTCTCTCTCTCTCTCTCTCTCTCTGCTGGTCATGTTCAATCTACTTCTTTCTCTCTCTGTTCTGGACTCTTCCAGATGCCTCTGGCTATTCTCTATCTCATATATATAATAAAAACCTCCCCCTTAACCACACCACAAAGTGGTCATGTCAGTTTATACACCTTCAAAATCAGAGACAAAAGATCCCTACAATGAATTTACGGGACACTGATAAAAGAAATTAAGAAAATACATATACACATGTGCATTGGCAAAAGAAAATAATTTTTTGTGTTCTTCCCAAAGCAATCTCTATTAAAAACACCAATGAGACTCTTCAAAGAATGAAAAAAAAATCCTAAAATGTGTATGATACTATAAAACAAAGCTAGAGTTAAACCTATCTTGAGTAAAATAACAAAGCAAGGGATATTATCCTATCTAATTCTGATCTGTACTCCAAAGCTGAAGTAATCAAATGACCTAGCAGTAGACATATAGACCAAAAGACAATCTAAAAGTACAACACCCACAGGAAAGAGGAATTTCAACTCTATTGTTGGGTCCGAAAAACCAAAACAACCCAGGCAGGGACAAGAGTCCAGCAAAGTAAGGTCTTTATTTGCATTGGGCAGCAAAAACTGACCAGTCGGGGACAGCAGCACAGACAGGAACGGGCTGTGTCTTTCAACGTTCATCTCAGTAAGTATTTAAGCAGATGACAAAATCTTATTGTACTCAGTGTTGGTTTCCAGCCAACCCTGTTAACCTACCCTTGGGGTCCTAGCAAGTGCTTAAGTCATCACCTCCCAGTGCAGTGCCAGGTGTACACCAGACATAAGGACCAGGACCACCCCCAGCTCTCTCGGCCTCTCTCTCCATCTCCATCTCCCTCTCTCTCTCTCTTTCTCTCTGCCCCTTCTCTCTGTGTTCTCTGCTCTCCCTCTTTCTGCCCTTCTCTGCCCTGTATGTCTGTCTACCTGACTAGATGTCCAACTGTCCACTTCTGCCTCTCCTCCAAGGTTCCCTCCCCTAAGTAAACCTCCTTTATACCAGCCCTGTTGCATGACATAATTCCTCAAAGGGGTACACCTTGGCACGGCCTGCCAATGAGCACCTCGCCTCATTATTTTACATATTACAATATTGGTGCTTCATGACTCAGTAGGCTCGCTCTCCTGGTGATTCTCCTAGGCCTAAGTCACCCACAGGGACCCTACTCCAACCTGCTTCATTTGAATCACCTGCCCACAACAGATTTCCTTTCTGTTTCCCTGGTCCTTGGGCCCCTGCATCCAACACCTACTTACTGGTGGTTCCCCCTTCCAGCCACAGTCTTTCAACCTCCACCACGGACTTTTCCCTTGGTGAGACTTAACTCTTCTACCAGCATGGTTTCCTTTCTGTCCTTGGAAACCCTAGTGCTTGGTGAACCGTGACTGTTCTGTTTCTGGTTCTTGTCCAGCCTCGTGACAGCCTGGCTGGCCAGCTTGTACTGACTGGCTCTAGTCCTGTGTCCTCTGGATGCCTGGGACTCCAGGCTTGGGACTTACTTCTTCTCTCCCCAGCCATCAGAACAGTGTCCTGATGCACATAACTTCTAAATTTATCAAATCTGACCTCAAAATAATGTCCAACCAATCAGGGTAAATATGAAATCTTTTCCTTTCTTTACTCCTTTTTCCTCTCTCCAAATTCGCCTTCTTTCTCTCTAGTCTCCCCCACGCTGCTTGAAACATCCTGTCTGTAAGTTGCCATGGGTCAGGGACTGCAGCATACACACACACACATACACACACACACACTTTTTCCACCGCTGCTCCTGTGTGCTAATCATTTGTCTGTTAATTTGATTCCAAATTTGATTCAAATTTGAGTCCAATTTCTCCACCTGTCTCTAGCCTTTGTTTATACACCTCTATAGAAAAACATGAGGTGTTTTTTTGTTGTTGTTGTTAGTTTGGTTTTTTGCCACTCATAGCTTCTCTTTGTGATTTTACATTCTACTCACGATACTTAACTCTCAGAGTACAAATTGTGTGATGCTCAGAATAAAATTGGCTATTGTACAGGACTTTAGTCCAACTCGTTTATTGGCTCCATTCTCCCGGCCCCACTGCCTTTACAGCAGTGACAAGTTCGGTCTTCATTAAAGGAAAGAATAAAGCTTTGAAGATAGCACAGAAAAAGTGATCCCAAAGTATGAAGTGTAACAAAATAAGACAAAAAATAAACTACTTGGGGAATAAAATCAAAGGTTGCTCCTTGGGAAAGTAAACCAGAAACCCTGATAAAACTGTGACAATATAATATTTAAAATAAGACAATGTCTTGAG
>CAJQZJ010031214.1:0-31774 GCA_907164525.1 Lophiomys imhausi
ACAGAAGGGGGTCCCAGGGAAAAGGTGAGTGTGCTGCCCACCAGACTCTCCAGCCTTCACTCTGAAGACAAACAGACAGGACAGGGCTAATGTCTAAGCATTATCTGTTTTTACTATTTCGTCCCCTTGCTTATATACAGAACCAAATGGGTGTTTCCACATGAGGTTATATGGGCCAATCACATTAAAAGTCATCCTATTACATCACATAACATAAGCCTGGTAACATGATCATGCATTGGTCATGAGTACGGAAGTCTTGCTCACCCAATCAGCTACACCCATGATCAGGCTTTAACTCCTGTAGGTTGAAGTTTTTCTTCTAGCTCCTTCTGTAAAACTGGATTTTAAGATATATATTACTTAAATTTAGTTTTATAGTAGAAGGTATTATTTTCTCCACCTATGGTGATTAAAAGTTTTGGTGGGTATAGTAGTCAAGGCTGGCATCTGTAGTCACTTAGAGTCTGCAAGACACCTCTCCAGAACCTTCTGGCTTTTAGAGTCTCCATTGACAAGTTGGGTGTAATTGTAATATGTCTACCTTCATATGTTACTTGGGTTTTTCCCTTATAGTTTTTAATATTCTTTCTGTGTTCTGTACATTTAGTGTTTTGAATATTATGTTCTGAAAGGAATTTCTTTTTTGGTCCAATCTATTTGATGTTCTGTATGCTTCTTGTGCTTTAATGGGCACTTCCCTTAGGAGAGGAAAATTTTCTTCTGTAATTTTGTTGAAAATATGTTCTAGGCTTTTGAACTGGGTTTCTTCTTCTTCCTATATTCTTATTCTTAGATTGGCCTTTTCATAGAGTCTCAGAATTCCTGGATGTTACCTGCCAGGAGCTTTTTAGAGTTAACATTTTCTTTGGCCCAAGTATCCACTTCATCTATCATATCTTCAGTACCTGAGATTCTCTCTTCCATCTCTCATAGTCTGTTGATGTAGCTTGTTTGAGTTCCTAAATTTTTCCTTTCCAGATTTCCCTCAGTCTGTTTTTTTTTTTTTTCTGATTCTATTTCCACTTTTAGGTCTTGAAGTGTTTTATTCATTTCCTTCCACGGTTTGTTTTCATAGATTTCCTTAGGGGATTTATTCATTTCCTCTTTAAGAACCTCAATCATGCTGGGTGTGGTGGCACATGCCTTTAATCCCAGTACTTGGGAAGCAGAGGTAGGCGGATCTTTATGAGTTCAAGGCCAACCTGGTCTACAAAGTGAGTCCACCACAAGTCAAGGATATACAGAGATACCCTGTCTTTAAAAAAGCCTTCAATAATATCTATAAAGTTATTATAATGTCCTTCTGTTATTTTCCAGCTATGTTCCATTTCTCATTACCTACTGTTGTTGTTCTCTCTTGGAGACATATTATCCTGGGTGTTATTGACTATGCTT
Organism: Lophiomys imhausi; assembly: GCA_907164525.1. Lineage (NCBI taxonomy): Eukaryota > Metazoa > Chordata > Mammalia > Rodentia > Muridae > Lophiomys > Lophiomys imhausi. The sequence continues at coordinate 1,399 of CAJQZJ010031214.1, forward strand.
TTACATTGGTGTCTAGGCATTTGCGTTTGGGGGTGACTGTAATTCTAGGTGATGATATCTATTCTTGTCTTTTTTGGGGAGTTTTGTTCCTTGATTTCTGTTGCCCTCTCTGATTCTTAGGAGAGTATGGTGGCCTGGTGGAAAAGTCTTGTGGGATCCAGGCAGGTACATCCACTAGGATTTTGGGGAAACGTATTTCTAGGTATTGGGAACTGACAGGAATGAGGACGGGCTAAAAGAGGGGAAGGGTTTCCACTAGGATCTCCTTAGTGCCCTGGAATGAGGACAGAGTATGAGGAAAGGCCTCCACAGGTTGGCTGCTACAGATCTGGGGATGAGATGGAGAGATTGGATTTGGAAGAGAAGAATGAGACTGAAAATCTGACGCTCACCTACCTGCTTCATTGGCCGACTTGTTTCTCTGACAGACTTGACTTGAGGGTTCCCAGGAAATGCCTACTGGAGTTAGGGCTGGAATAACAGAATGAATGGTGAGGAAGGTCGAAGAAGATATGAGTTATCTGCTAGAGATGGGGGCAGAGAGGATGGGGAGGCCGTAGCAGAAGACTACTCTGTCGCAGGGCTTGAGATGAGAGTAGGGAATTGGATATGCATGAAAGGAGGTGATGATATACACTAATTCAGCCTTCCTGCTTCCCTGGATGGAAGAGCTAGTGGTTTTCCAGGTGAGGACTGTTAGACTTTGGGGGCTGGGATAAAGTGGTGATTGGTGGGAAGAAAGCTTGGACAGGAAGGTCTGTGTGATCCACTGTAGATAAGGGGAGTGAAGGAGGGAAGGAATGCCTTGGCCGGTGGCTTGCTACAGAGCTGGGAGGGGGGACACTGTGCAATTGGATTTGGAGGAGGATGGAGAGGCAAAGATCTGCAGTTAGCCTACCTGCTTCCCTGGCTGGAATTGAAAATTATTTTATTAAACTTTCGAAACCCCGAGGTTTTTATGAGTAATTCCTAGATGTGTATTTGTGACTCTGTCGAACATTATTTTTTTTCTCTGTGAAAATGATTTCTCCTACATACAACTCATCTAGGCATCAAACACCCTACTGAGAAAAAAATGATGGCTCAGAGCATGGCAAGTGTAAGGTCATAAGTATTGATTGAACAGAGCACACTGATTTTGTGAAAATGAAGAAAATTCCAAATGCAGGTGTAAAACAGTAGGAAGGAGGGAGCTATTAATGATCTTTGTTTTTCAAAACGGTTCCTGGAAACTTTGTTCTGTGTTTGAAAGCAAATTCACTGTGGGGCCTTTCTAAATGCCAGCAAGTGCTTTGAACTCAAACTTCACAGCCTACTGACCACACCTACTGGTGTGCTGACATTGAAAACAGCATGGGCAGTCCCACGCTGTCCATTTCCCATATTAAATACTTCCAGATGTCTGTGCTTGTGGGGATGTCGTATGGATGTCAAAGTACAAGCAAAGCTCTTTGCAACATTCTGCTTTATCTAGTTTCTGAAATCAGGGCTCATTTATATATTTTTGGACTGGATTATGCACCTAAGTGCAGGAGTCCCGCGATGGAGGCCACATTAGAGTCTCTACTAAGCTGTACTGGCTAGCCAATGCCCTACTTCAATTCTCTAGTAATTCTCAACATTTTATTGGCAAAGGCAGCATACCAAGCACACTGTGAAACCGCATTTCTCATGTGTATTCTATCATTACACTGCTCCAGCCCCAAAAGGATTTCAGGTGTCATAAACTTACTGATCACGTTGTACTGTGCCTAAAAGGGTTAATCCGAAATTAATACAGAAATTTAAGAGGAAAGTCACATCATTTTCCAAGACAGGCCTTTGTACTCCATGGAATTTTAAAAAGAAGCTAAATCTAGGAGCACTAGATACTCTAATAACCAAGATCTAATAACCAACATTATAGATTGTTAATAGCCTGGTATTTGGGGCCTATTGATAATTATTTTAATATGTTTGGATTTATCAATTTTCTTGATTTCTATTAAAGAAATTATTTTTTTCCTTGATTTTTCTGTTGTTTATCTATTCTGTCTTTTATTTATTTCTATCCTATATTGTGATCTTTCTGATGTTTTGTGTATGGTTGGCTGTTCTTTATTTTTAAGGTGATATATTATGTTGTTGGTTTGAGATCTTTCTTTTCAAATATAAACATGGACAAACAGGGTAATGTAGTTTTAATCCTTGATTAACTCCATTCTATTAGTTTTAATATATTAAATTTTAAATTTCTTTTATGTCAAATAACCTTTACTTTCTTCCTGATCCATTAGGAGTTTATATTTTGTTGGTTTTTTCCCTTTTGGTATGGGTTATTTAGTTTACATATATTTGTGGATTTCCCAAAATGTACTTTCTTTATTGATTTCTGATTTTACTCTATTATGATTGGGTATTTATTGTATGATTTCCTCTATTATCACTTTCTTTTGTAGTAAATATATATGTTCTAGTGTTCCATCTTACTTTCCTTTAGTATTTCTTTTTTTAGTTTATTTATTTACCATTTTACATCCTGATTGTAGCCCCCTCCTTCCCCCTCCTCTGAGTTTCAACCTCTCTCCCCCTTCCCCCTACACCCCTTCTCCTCAGAAAAGGGGACCCTGTACCATTCCACCCCAGCACATCGAGTTGCATCAGGACAGAGTGTGTCCTCTTCTATTGAGGTCAGGCACCACAGCCCCATTAGGGGGAAGTGATCAAAAAGCAGACATCAGAGTCCATGTCAGAGACAACCCTGGCTCCACTTACTAGGGAACCCACAGAATGACCAACCTACCCATTGGTTACATATGTGTAGGGAGGCCTAGGTCCAGTTCCTGCATGTTCATTGATTGGTGGTTCAGTCTCTGTGGACCTAGGTTAATTGTCTCTGTTGGTCTTCTTGTGGAGTTCTTGTCCCCTTCTGGTCCTTCTATCGTCCCCCCATTCTTCCACAAGGCATCCCACACTCCACCTAATGTTTGGCAGTGAGTCTCAGCCTCTGTTTGGATCCTCTGATGCATGGAGGTTCTTAGAGGACAGTTACAGACAGCTATGCTCCTGTCTGTAAGCATGGCAGAGTATCATTAATAGTGATAGGAGTTGGCTCTCTCCCTTGGGGTAGGTCTCAGGTTGGGTCCATCATTGGTTGGTCGTTCCCTCAATGTCTGCTATATTTTTACCCCTGCACATCTTGTATACAGGGTAAATTTTGGGTTCAAGGTTTTGTGGGTGGCTTGGTGATTTTCTCTCTCCTCTAGAAGTCCTACCTAGCTAGCAGGAGGCCTCTTCAGTCTCTATATCCCCCACTGCTAGGAATCTCAGCTAGAGTCACCTCCCACATCCTCCCAGGGGCTTACCGTGCTGCTGATCTCCAGCTTGTCTTAGAAATTGCCCCTCCCTCAGTTTCCCATCTTTCTCCCAGCCCTCTCACCTCCTACCCCCTCTCCCCACAAATGATTTTATTTTATTAATGGTTGCATTGAGATTTAAAATTGGCTTCTCAACCTGATTTCTTTAGTAGTAACATAATTTCAAGAATATTCAAAAGCATTGGTTCAATAGAGCTCTACCCTGCATTTCACGTTTTGTTCCATTTTTATAATACAAATTACTTCTTGATGCATTGTAATACATCAGTTCCTTTATATTCTTTACCTTGCACAGCAATTGTCTTTTGTTTTAGAAGGGTCTCTGGAACTCACAGAAATATTCCTGCCTCTGCCTCTAGAGTGATGGAATTAAAGGTATCTGTCACCATGCCTGGTCAATGTCTTATATTTTTAACTTTCTATTTGATTAGGATTTTTGGAGGCAAAGTTTCACTATGTAGCCCAGGCAAGCCTTGAACTCTACATTCCCTTGCTTCAGACTTCTGAGTGTTAAAATTATAGGCATGCACCACTACATTGAGGTAGCAACTATCTTTTAAATGATGTAGAGAAGAGGATGACAAACAGAAGTACTGTATGATGTTTTGTATTTGCCTACCTTTATTGGTTCTCTTTATATATTTTTATTAATTCAGGTTACTATTTAGTGTTTGTCATTTTGGCTCAAAGTTCAAAGTACTTTTGATATACATATATATCTTTTGTTCCATTTTTATAATACAAATGACTTCTTGATGCATTGTAATACATCAGTTACTTTATATTTCTTCTTTAACATTTATTTATTAATTCAAGTTGCATCTCCATCACAGCCCCCTCCATCCATCCCTCTAGGTCCCACCATCCCACCCCTCTACCCCCTCTCCCACTTACACTACTCCTTCTTACACAGCAATTGTCTATTTTTTTGAGCATGGTCTCTGGAACTCACAGAGATATTCCTGCCTCTGATATATATATATATATATATATAGAGAGAGAGAGAGAGAAAGAGAGAGAAATATGATATAGTAATGAATTCTCTGAGTTTCAACTCATTTCAGTTTGTCTTTGATTTTTTCTATGATTTCAATATTTTTATTTTATGTAATATTAGTGTAGTGGTTTGAATGAGGAATTACTCAGGCATTTGAACCTTGAGTTCTCAGTAACACTGTTTGGGTGATGTTATGGTACCCTTCAAAGGTGAGGCATCTTGGGAGGAAGCATGTCACTGGGGGGCAGGCTGTGGTAGTTAAAGACTCCACTTCCAATTTGCAGTTGAAGATATGCTAGCTCAGTTCCTTGCTCTGGTTGCCTGCTACCAATTCTCTCCCTCTACTATGGACTCTGCCTCCAAATAAACTCTTCCTTCTATAAGGTGACTTGGTCATGGTATTTTATCACAACATAAAAGTAACTGATAGAATAAAATTTATAGAAAAAGGGTGCAGTTATAATAGAACACTCCTATACCCTGTTCCTATTTCCTCTCTTAGTAACAGCTGACATTTACAATAGTACATTTAAAACTAGCCTTTATTGATACATTACCATTTATTAAAGTGTGTACTTTATACATATTTTCTGAGATTTAGTTTTGTATCCTTTGACTCCTTTTGGCTGTGATGAGTCCTGAGATTTCCTTGCTTTTTGCTGATGATTTTGACAGTTATGAAGTATACTAGTGAGTTATTTTATGGAATGTATAGAATTCTGAATTCATGTAATGTATTTAGAAAACAGATGAAGTGTAGTTCTCAGATATCAAGCATGTGTCCTATTAATATGACTTGTCATGTTGAATCACCTGACTCCTTGCTTACTTGTCAGAAGTTTGTTAAGTTTTTCCACTGTAAATGTTATGCTTTCTCTCCATTACTTTCTGCACTCTTCAGGAGGAACTCTGTAATTTCATACGGGAATAGCATCTACAGAAATTATTCAGATTCATCTCCACACAAAATTTACCTACTGTCTCCCATGTACATACATATTTAATCATTCATTTCTATCACTATGGTCTGATAAATAAAATACTTATTTTACATTTTATATATTAGAGTCAGTATTTTCTATGGTGAAATCACAAAACAATATACTTCCTAGAATTGTTTTCCTATTACTAAGTGGTAGATTACCATATGGGAGTTTTATTTGCAAATTGGAAATAGCTTTGCCAAGAAAAGTGTGGTACTTGTATGCAGTTCCTGTTGTATTTAACCTTGAAGTCCACACTCATGTATCATTATGTGGGTCTCTATGACTTCACTTTACCTGGAATTGTTAAGATTCTTTTTTTTTTTTACAAGTTTTAAAATTTTTCATCTTTATTCTATTTTGGACAGGTTTTTTTTAATACATGTTTTTAGTTTTTTTTCCTTTATTTTTTATTTCTTCAAGTTACATCTCAATCGCAGTCCCCTCCCTATTCCCCCTCCAGTCCCACCCTCCCACCCTCAACCCCCCATCCTCTTCCCTTTTTTTTTCTTTTAAGTTTAAGGTATATCTTATTTCCCCCTACAGTTTCCCCTTTCAGTCCAACAAATGGCTCTTTCTCTTATAATAACAAATACAATACAGTACAACAGAGGTAATTAGGCCACAGTTATGAGGGTTATATGGCTTAACGTACATTCCCAATGACCAGTCCATATGTATTTGGACTTTAACATTCTACTATCTAAACATCTCCATGAGTTTAAAGTTCTATATCTGACTCAACATTCATACTAATTGTTAAGATTCTTATTTGTATTTTTTCTTTCTCAAAGTTCAGAAGCTTCCAGCCAATATTCTCTAAACATTGTTTCAGGTTTCTGTTCCTTTTCCTTTTGTGACTTCTACAATATATGATTGGGATGTTTGGTGTTGTTCTACAAATCCACTAGGTTCTTTTCATTACTATTCTTTTTATTTTACTTTCTGCATGTTAGATTTAAAAAAATAAATTGCGTTGTGTTCAAATCCTCTTATTCTTTGGCTTCTTAAAATCAAAAGATCACTCATTAAATTTTTATATTATTAGTATATATTTTAACTCCACAAATTGTTTTTTTCTCTTTTACAGTTTCTATTTCTTGTTAAGTAATCTCCTCCATTTTCAGGCTAAAAAAATCATTTTCTTCATTCACATCAGGTCTTCTACTATTTAATCATTTTAAGACAGCTTATTTGAAGTTTCTGTGTAGTAAATCAGATAGATGTATGGGCATTTGTAATGTTTATTTATCTTATAGTGATACTTCATAGTTTTCACTAGAAACTGACCACTTTGAATAGTCTTAAGTGGTTAATATGGAAATCAAATCCTCCAATCTTACTGAATGAGGACATTGTAGTGAATATTTTGGGGATTCTGAAATGCAGGGCATACAAAGTTAGCTTCAAGCTTTGTACCTGTGGGAAACACCTGGCAGCACACATGGTCCTGGGCAACAGGTGTACCTTTGGGAGGAGGATGTGAAGTTGACCAATGAGAAGGCACTCTGTATGCAGCATATAAGAAGAAAAGCCTGGAAAACTAGAAAAAGGGCTTTTGGCTTGACATTCCTTCTCCACACTGCTCAGCTGCTGAACAATGTCACACTGTGAAAGACACTAGAAAGACAGCAGCCCGAAGTTTGATGAAGCCCAGTTGGAAAGCAGAAAGTTGGAGAACAGTGCCCTGCAGAAGGGCATGGCAAGGGACCTTGAGAAACTGTGACAAACTACGAAACCCACCAGGGACCATTAGAGTAGTGTCCTACTTAAAGGCCTCATGGTAGAACACAAGAAAGGGGTGCAAGAGATGGAGGTGTGAAGTGGACATGTGCCAACTGCTGACACTGAGGATGTGCTGACAGGAAAGGCTGAACTTTAGGTTGAGATGTGCTAACCAGCCCCTTGGCCACACCAGTCCTGAGACAGTAAGAATGGGGGGGGGGCGTCAGGCACCTCAGCACAGAAACCGAGACCAGCTGAGGAGACCAGCTGAGAAAAGGCCACAAAAGACTGCAGCTGCCACAAGTAAGCTTGGGCTGGCACAAGAGGTGTGGCATAGAACCTGCTCAGAGAAAGTTACTGAGAGCCAGATGCTGAGGAGAGTTGTGACGGGAGCAGAGTGGCCTGAGGCTAAATCTGTCCATTGGCTGCAGCCTCCAAGCTAGTGAGCAAGGCATGAGGCACAAATGCTCTGAGGCCTAGGCAAACACTCTGTGAAGAGACCATGAGAACATGCTGGAGTGCAGCCTCTATCCAGTGAGGGTGTGGCAAGTCCCAGGGGAACAGAGGAGCCCCAGCAAGGCCTTGATGGCAAGGATTGGTCTTACAGCACAGCATCTGCCCCATGTAAGTTTGGCAGTCTTGGTCAGAGGAGGTAGGCCTCAAGTGGAAATGAGGCTGCCATAGTAAAGCCAGAGCCAGGTGACCACTGAGTGACTGCTGATTGCTATGTTCCTGGCTACAGAGCACTGACTAGTTGCCCCTAAGGACCTGTGACGTCTTGATCTGGGTATCCTTTCTAAAGTGGTTAAGGTTGGTTGGCAGGTAGGTGTTAATAATTATTAATAAATATATTTATAATTTACATTTACTGTACATTACTTTTATTAGCTCTTAGAGAATTTTATACAGTGTGTTTTGATAATATTCACCCCTCCCCTGACTCTCCTCAGAGCCATCTTTTCTTCCCCATGCAATTAACTTTGTGTCCTCTTTTTTTTTCACTCATCAAGACCAATTTGTGCTGAAAATATATTCTTGGATATGTAGCCATCCACAGGAGCATGGTTCAAGGCTATATTATAAATTGTGTGTGGCCATTGGTGTCACTGTTTCATTCCTCCAGCATAGGAATCACTTAATGAAATGGCAAATTTCTTTAAATGCCAGAATATAGTGGTGGAAGTGATGGTTTGAATGGAAGTGTCCCCATAGGCTCAAATGTTTGAACAGCTGATCCTCAGCTAGTGGTCCTGTTGGTGGAGGATTAGGAAGCATGATATGAGACTTTAAAGACTTGTACATTTCCCAGCTTTCTCTCTATGCTTTAGGCTTATGGTTCAGGGATATCTCAGCTTGATGCTCCAGTTGCTATGCCTGTTACCTGCTTCCTGCTGCCTGCTGCTAGTTGTCTGCTGCCTGTTGTCTGCTGTCTACTGCCTAGACATAGGGTTTGCATTCTAGGTATATCAGTTGGTGTTGGAAACCCCACAGTCACTAATTCTCTATATTTTAACCTGTTGTGGATCTCTATAATAGGTTCTATCTGTTGCAAAAAGAAGCTTATTTGATGAGGGGTAAGAGCTACCCTTACCTATGAGTATGAGCATAAGGTTTTAGAAAACAGAAACTATATTGGTTTAGGGAACTAGCAATAGGAGGTTCTTCTCTCCAGTCTATGAGCCAGCCATGAGTGTTTGGTTAGATTTCGAGCACCAGACATGAGTTCCCTTCTTTTGAATGGACTTTAATAATTGTCATTTATCCCAAAGACAGTGACACTGTTACTCCATTGTGAATCTTTTGCCAGATGTGATTCACAGGGTTTAAAGCTTGGTTGGACTACTCATTGCTCCTCTCCCTCAGCAGGTTGTGTAGCACCTTCGAATACTGTAAGAGCTAGTCCTCATGGAGGACTTCCAGATCATTTCCAGCCTGATTATGCCAAGTCCTGTGTTCAACATGTGTAGTATCTTTAGCAATGGAGTTGTCATGCCTTCAAATTCTGAGAGGCAAAGAAAAAAAAAAGAATAACATCAATAGTGTATGTTGTTTTGAGAGTCTCTTGGATACCTTGACCAATAACTTGAAAGCCCATACCTGGCTCTGGAGTTTTGTTAGATAGTCTATGGCACTTTGGGGAGCATTATCACCACAAGTGGAATAACTTTATTTAAAGTCTGTATCTGTGTATACATTATATATATATATATATGCATGTAATTTTAGGTAAATATAAAAATAATGTGATTCCATATTTACATTTTAAAGGACTTATTCTAATTATTTATTAAAATAATGAGAATTATTTTAGAATATATTAGTGTTTGCCTACATGTATATATGTGTACCACATTAGTGCCTAGTGCCCTTGAAGACCAGAATCAGTCATCAGATTCTTTGGAACTGGATTTATGGACAGTTGTGAGCTGCCATGTGAGTGCTAGGAAATGAACTGAACCCAGGTCCTCTGTATGAGCAGCAAATAATCTTAACCACTGAGCTATCTCTTCAGTCTGTATTGAATATCTGTACATTATTCAAATTGATATTTAGAATTTATCATCCAAGATTGTTTACTATATTAAAAATAATTTGGAGTATTTTAGAGTATTACCTGAACATGAATTAGAAAATTTTTCCTGAGACTTTTTTTGTATGGATTTCCTCATAAAACATACAGCATCCTTTGTTCTTCCTTATCTCAGAAGTCATGCATTTCTCTTTTTTATTAATTTTATGTGTGTGAGTGTGTGTGTGCATGTGCATGTGTGCATGTGTGTGTGTGTGTGTGTGTGTGTGTGTGTGTGTGTGTGTGTGTGCGGTGGGTGGTTCACATGCATATTGAGACCAGAACTTCGTTTTAGAAGTCTTCATCAATTGCTTTCTAACTTTGTTGTTGTTGTCATTTTGAGATAGGGTCTCTGTATATACCTAGCTTGCCTGGAACTCCCTATGTAGATCAGACTGGCTTTGAACTTTCAGAGATCTACCTGCCTCTGTCTCCTGAGTGCTGGGATTAAAGGACTGTGCTACTATAGCTGTATTACTTTGCTTTTTAAGACAGGACCTTTAACTGGACTCAAAGTTTACTGATTCAGCTCTAGTAATCAGCCAGCAAGCTTTTAGTCTCCCCTGATCTTTGCCTCCAAGTGCTATTTTGTTACTATAAATTAATATGTTTTCATTACTTTCATTTATTTATTGATAATTTTACACACCCAAGAAGTGGTATATCAGTTACTTCTGTTCTCAAAGATATTTATTTGATAGACTAATAATTAGAATCAGATCCAGGCAAATATAGCTCAAGTTTGAGTATTAAAGTTCTTTAAAAAAAAATTGTGGTACATTTACACAATGGAATACTACTCAGCTATCAGAAACAAGGAAATCATGCAATTTGCAGCCAAATGGATGGAACTAGAAAAGCTCATCCTGAGTAAGCTAACCTAGACTCAGAAGGATGCACATGGCATCTACTCACTTATAATTGGATTTTAGTCATATAGTACAGGATAACTATCTTACAACCAACACACCAAAAAGATCAGGAACATAGATTTTATTACATATCAATGGGACAATTTGCCATAGGGGTGCTACCATGTAGGCCCCCAGTGCAAGAGAGGAAGCTCTTAGCCATCATATGACTGCTGAACTGAGAGGGGCTAATATATAAGGACACTCCACATCAGAGGAGTGGGATGGGTGGGAGAGGAAGGAGAGGGTGGGAGGGTGGAACCGGGAGGGGTAGAAAGAGGACACTATGATGGAGATGTAACTTGATGTAATAAATAAACATTATAATTTTTAAAAAGCAGATAGGAGGGTGAGGGGGAAGAGGGTAGGAGGGTAAGAGGGTGGGATCAGGAAGGGGAGGAGGGAGGGGACTATGATTGAGATGTAACTTGAAGAAATAAATAAATGTAAGAAAATAAAAAAAAATCTTTATAAAGAATTTTCCCAGTGTTTCCTCTCTGCCTCCTTCTAGGTGCTTCTTCCTCCCCTGAGTCTTGCACTTTTGGTCCTCCAGTGAGAAAGCCAGTATTCTTTCTCATAGTCTTTCATTTCCTGATACAAGAGTGCAGAGCAGGGAGAATGGGTTGACACAGATTTATTTATTTATTCCAGTCTGGGAACTACAACTCCATCCACTAGGTAAGATCTGCTCCTTCCCCTTTAACTTTTGGTTCTTGAAGATTTGCCTTTTCTTCCACAGCATTTCCTGGGGCTGGAGCATGTGGGAAGCAGAAAGCATGGAGGGGAAGAAACATTTTATATTCCCTCTGGTTATAAGAGTCACCACCCCTGCTGATCTTCTGGGCTACCACTCCTCCTGCTCTTCTTACAAAGCTGTTTGTATTTAGCAACTGAGAGTAGTTAGTTTGAAAAGCCAGAGAAGATCAGTATACTCCCATACTTAAACCCCCTAGACAGTTTGGCTTCCCATTTTACTTAAAATAAAACCAACTTTTTAGTTGCTTTAGTCTAACCCCGCCCCCCCTTGTAATATGATCCCTGTCTCACTTTCCCAACTAACATACCCATAACTCATCCTAATCCCATGAATCTTTCAATTCTCAACCTTTGGCAAACATGTTTAATTCCCCATAGAGGTTTATATTTTTGGGGCTACAATTTGGAGCTTCTTTCCTCCAAGATTAGTGCATGGTTGATCACATTCATCTTACTTAGGTCTCAGCTCAAATGTCACCCACTCAGTGCTTTTCTGGACCACTAAAACATTCAAGTCCTTTCTATCACTTTTGTTTTACTACCTTTAGAGCATTGACTACTTTCTAAGTTACATAATCCACATAATTGATCACTTTTTATTTTTTCTTTATCACCAAAACTGCCATTTTCTGAAAGCCAGGACCCTGTCTTTCTTGTTCACTGTCATATGCATTCTCAGTGCTGATTAGCAGAGATTTTAGATTTTAGCTACCTGAGATGCTGAAGTAGGGGAATGGCTTCAGCCAAAAGGGTTGTTGTGGCTAGCCTGGGCAATATGACAGTATCTTGTCTAACTAAAAATACAATATCATTTTATACACAGTACATTCTAAAACAAAAATTTTCAGTGAATGCATAGTTTGCATCTTATGTCTATGTGCAAACTACAAGTAAGTTTTATAAAATCTATGTTTAAGAGCGATATATATTTTTATTAAAAGTAACTTAACAACATCACCTCAGGAGACACTTCATTACACTAAATATTTTTGTGTAAAGCAGAACAATTTGCATTCACTCAGTCCTCTAGCATCTGAATGGCTTTGTGCTGAAGTTATAGATTTGTACATCTTTATTTTGTCATTGCTTCATGCTTCTGTTTCCTTGGGGTTTTTATGTTATTTTCAAAAAGCACTTCTTCACTGAAGTCATAATGTTTATTAGATTACTTGATTATTTCATGCTTTCCCCACAAGAATATGAGCTCCAGAACAGCTATTTTGTTTAGCTGTTTCCAATTTCTAGAACGAGCACTCGAAGAATGTTTGCTAAGCAAATGCATGGTATTTCATTTCTTCAATTGCCTCATATGTAAAGCAAGGATGGTAATAGTTAAGTCATTTTGGGGAGAACAGTCAAGCTCTATTATGGTGTGAGTGCTAGAGGGGGTATTAGAGACCCTTAGCAGCAGGCTCTCCGTGCAGCATCACTCTGATGCTAATTCAAGTCTGTCTTCCAGCAAAACTTCAAATTCACCATAAAGTTAAACATGCCTTTACCCTTCCATAGTTAAAACTACAAAAGATAAATGACAAGTGTTGGCACCATAAGAAGATAATGACTCTCCTGAAGGATGTTTTAAAATAGGAAATAGAAGAGAAATATAGATCATAAAAAATGTCATTACTGAAGTTTGGGAGTTAGAGGATTTATGTGTCACTATATACAAAGGGAACAATTTTAAATGAATAGGGAGAATAATATTAAAAAATAATACTTGCATGTGGGTGTGTTTTTGTCACTGGAAAGGGGAAAATACACCTGTCAATGGCCATTTTTATTGTTTTGTTATTGACTACCTGAATATGCTAATTACAGTTCTGCAATTCTTTTTTATTTAAATTTTAAATGCACTATATTTTGAACATGTTTTTCCCTTCCCTCCAATCCTTCCCAGATCCTCCCCACCTCCCTCCTCATCCAACTTCTGTATCTCTGAAAAAAAACCCACAAAATAAAAATCAAAGCAAACTAGCAAAAGACTAACAAGATTTAAAAAAAAAAGAGGCCCTAAGAAAACCAAATCAAAACAAAAATTTCCACAAAAATACATGGAATTTGTTTTGTGTTGGCCAACCAATTGTGGGCATGGGGACTGCCCTGAAGTGTGGTTACTATACCCAATTACACTCCATTGGAGAAAACTGATTTTCTCTTTCCTAGCAGGTATCAATTACAAAAAGCTTCTTGGTTAGATAAGTGGCCAGTGTCCACATCCCCTTCTCAGTTCTGAGATTTTATCTGTCTTGAACCTGTGCAGTCTGTCACAGTCTCTGTGAGTTCATACATGTGTCAGTTTTGTTGTGTCTAGACGATGCTGTTTCCTTGGAGTCACCTATCGCCTCTGGCTATTAAATTGTTCCTTCTTCTCTTCTGCATAGATCCCTGACCCCTGAGGGGATGGAAATGATGAAAACATACCATATAGGGCTAAGTGCTCCAAAGTCCTTTACTCTCTTCACATTGTTCAGTTGTGGGTCTCCGTGTTAATTCTCATCAAGTGCAAGAAGAAGCTTCTCAGATGTGTGTTGAGGAAGGCACTGATCTATGGGTATAGCAGTATGTCATTAGGAGTCATTTTATTGCTATTCTTATTTATCAAAATCTGTCTAGTCTCATGTTCTTGGCCACTTGAACAGTGTCAAGTAGGTTTTTTCTCATGGAATGGGCCTTAAATTCAATGTAAAAAGTGAGTAGTTTGATACTTCCATAAAAAGGCCACCAATTTTGGTAGGGGAATTCAGTCAAGGAAGTAAAAAGGGTACTGTTATGGACTGAATATTTTATGCTGTCTGAATTTATATGTCAAAGATCCCCGTGATAGTATTTGCAGATAGAAACTTTGATAAATGATTAGAAATAGGTTATTAGATCACAATGGTAGAGAACCCAGGGAGGAATTAGTGGCCATATTACAGAAGGGATGGAGCAGAAGGGAAAAGAGGGGAAATTCATATTGCCTTCCACTAGAGCAGTGGTTCTCACCCTTCCTAATGTTGCAACACTTTAATACAGTTCTGCATATGGTGACCCCCAACCACAAAATTATTTTGTTGCTACTTTATAACTGTAATTTTGCAACTGTTATGAGTTATAATGTAAATATCTGATATGCGACCCCCATAAGGGGTCCCACAGACTGAGAACCACCATACTAGATCATAGTGCACTTAACAGTACACTATGTAATATGCTTAAGAAAACTGATTCTCCCTCTACCAGTATGTATTAAATGCCAATAGCTTTGTGGTGGTTGAAGGACAATGTAACCCATAGGCTCATATATTTTAATGCTTGGTCCCCAGTTGATAGAACTGTTTGGGAAGGATTAGGAGGTATGGCCTTGTTGGAGAAGGTATTTCACTGGAGGTAAGTTTTGAAGTTTCAAATCACATTTCATTCATTACCAGGGAGCTTACTCTGCCTCCTACTTGTTTGTAAGGGTGTAAGCTTTCAGATACATGGCACTGCTTCAGTGCCATGCCTACTTGCCTCCCTCCATGTTCTCTGCCATGATGGTCATGGACTCTCTGAACTATAAATAGCAAATAAACTCTTTCTTGTATAAGTTGCCTTGGCATCTCATCACAGAAGTGGAAATGTAACTAAGGCAAGCTCTTTGCTAAAATTAATTTTTGTAAAATCATTTTTATTTCATTGATTTTTATGTCTACCATTAAACTAGTATCACAGAATTCTCATTATTGTAGCTTTGACATCATGAAGTTTGAACTCTGTCAACTATTATCAACTTTATTTTAGATAACCTGAATCCCTTGAACTTTTCTTATAATTTAAGGATTCTTTTGTTAATTTCTTCAAAGAAATAAGCTAGTGCTGCCATAAGATTTCTATTTAAACTTTAAATCACTTTGGAAATTATTAGCATTTAGACAATATTACTTTTTTTAATCATTGACTTCTCTTTTTAAAATATTTTTATTTATTATTTTAGAATTTCATACAGTATATTTTGATCATGTTCTTTCTCCTTTCCTAATTCCTCCCAGATCTCCTTCCACCCAAATTCATGTTCTTTCTCTTTAAGAAAGCAAACATTTGTGTTCATCAGCTACTTACCAACATGAGGCATTCCCTGGAATGTGGTTGACACACCTAGTGTCACTCCACTGAAGAAAACTGTTTCTCCCCTCTCCAAGCTGGTATTAATTGGAAACAGATTCTTGGCTAGGGGTAGGACTTTGTGCCCACTCCCTCTTCTCTGTGCTGGGATTTTGTCAACTTTGAGCTCCTGACGATCTTGTGTATGCTGGCACAGTCTTTGTGAGGTTATAGATGAATTGGTCCTGTTGTGTCTGGAAAACAGTTTCCTTGAAGTCAGCCATCAGTTGTGGCTCTTACAATCTTTCCATCTCCTCTGCCACATAGATCCTTGAGCCTTGAGGGAAGGAATGTGATATAAACTTACCATTTAGGGCTAAGCATGCCAAAGTCTTACACTTTCTTCATATTGTCCATTTGTGGGTCTATGTGTTAATTTTCATCCACTGCAAAAAGAAGGTTCTCTAATGAGGGCTGAGTGAGGCACTGATCTATAGCAATATGTTAGTAGGGGTCATATAAATAACAATAAATGGTATGTCAATGTAGCAGATAACAGTAATAAGTTTTTCCTTAGGGCTCAGGACATATTTAGGTTCAGATTCTTGGCCTCATTAACAACCTCAGGTATGGATTCCATCTCATGAGCAAGACCTTAATGTTTTTTAAAACCAATCAAAAAGTGGTTGGTTACTCCTATAACTTTCATACCACTATTGTACCAGTAGGCATATCTTGAGGGAAGGTCATTGTTATGGGTAGGTCATAAGGTTTGTAGTTAGGTGAAACTAATGAATATTTTTCCCTCCAGTAACATGTATAATGCCTTCTACCACTATGAACCTTAGCCAGTAGAGGTGAAGCTTCCAATTGAGTACTAGCTAGATTTCTCCATGCTTGATGAAATAACATAAGTATATAATGTCTTCAGCAATAGAGCCTTACTGTCAGATTGTGAAACATAATTCATATCACTGGTAATAGTTTCTAATGTTTGTGGTGAGGTGTCTTTGGGACCCTTTGGCCAATGGTTTAAAAATATGTAACCTGGGGGCAGGAGAGATGGCTCAGCAGTTAAGAGCACTAACTGCTGTTCCAGAAGACCCAGATTCAAATCCCAGCACCCACATGGCAGTTCAAACCTATCTGTAATAGCCAGGCATGGTCATCTCTAACCCCAATCCTGGGTGCTCCAAGATCCTCTTCTGAACTCTGCAGCCACCAATCATATACGTGGTCTGCATACATACATATAGGCAAAATGTACATGTACATAAAATAATAAAATGAATATATCTTTTAAAAAAAGCCAGGTGTGGTGGCACATGCCTTTAATCCCAGCACTCGGGAGGCAGAGGCAGGCAGATCTTCATGAGTTCAAGGCCAGCCTGGTCTACAAAGCAAGTTCCAGGACAGCCATGGCCATTATACAAGGAAACCCCCTTCTCTCTCTCTCTCTCTCTCTCTCTCTCTCTCTCACACACACACACACACACACACACACACACACAGAGACAGAGAGAGAAAGAAATTACTCTAAAAATATGTAACCCATTCCTAGTAGAGGCAGTTTATTTGATAATATATGGTGTCTAGTTGATATTGTCTTTCCATTATATGGTATCTCCATTTAAACCCATTTTGTATATGTAAATATTTTAAGACTTTTTATTATTTAGGTTTTTAAAAATTTCTCTCAATGGTTTTATAGTTTGAGGTGCATAAATTCTGAGAATTCTGAAATTTTAATTGAATTTTTGGACTTTCAGAAGACAGACTTGTGGAAACTACAGTATTTATTAGGCACATATGGTCTAGAACAATTTGTTGAACTGATTCTGTGGAGACAACTGGTATCCTGAACAATTCATGAATTTTTTGTTTTATCCTGGCTCTGTGACCTTGGGAATACCAGACAAACTGTTTACTACCAAGTTTTACCCCCAATACCACAAGATATTCTTGTATAATAATTAGGTAGGCTATGTCAATTTACAACTAGATAGCAGAGTATATTTCTCATAAAGAAATGATCAAAGTTCCTTTTAATGTTAACTTTATAGCAAAAAATATATAAATGGTTGAATAAAAACACACAGAAGTAAAATATTGAGTATTCTGTGGACACAACTGGTATCCTGGACAATATGAATTTTTTTCCTCAAAGTCTTAGAGAGTATAGGTATGTGAGATGGTCATCAAATGGAATTGTGGAAGGCTCAGGACAATATTGAAAACTTGCTTACTTCTGATATACTCTGGGGTTCAGATAGCTCTCAAGCAGGCCTGGAGAATTTAGACCTGCTCTAAATAACTCATAGTTTCCAGTGTGCTTTAATCAGTAATACAGTCTAGGAACTAACTGAAAAAAATCACAGAGGTAACTCTCTCTCTCTCTCTCTCTCTCTCTCTCTCTCTCTCTCTAAGGATCTTGGAACTATATGGAGAAGGGGATCAGAACTGTAATCAGTTTTTGAAATTAAAAATTCCTCAACTATGTCTTTTATTCTATCACAAAGGAACATTTTTTTTTCAGTATCCTCTCCCCAAATGCCATGCGGGATTTGAATCTAACTTTGTGTGGCTACCTCGAGAGTAAATGTCCATAATAGAAAACCAACTCTGTTTGAGCACATTGTGAGTAAATAGTAGACTAAATCTTCCATGTATCTAGTTCTATGTTTGATCATGGATAAAACTGGTGATAAAACAAACATGGCTCGAACCACACACATTATCTGTGAAGAGGATGACCTGAATAAATCATATCCACAAGTGGGTCAAAAGTAAACCTTAAGTGATACCATGAAATTTGCAGGCAAATGGATGGAATCAGAATAGATCATCCTGAATGAGCTAATGCAGACCCCAAAAGACATCCACAATATTTACTCACTCATAAGTGGATATTACCCAGTACTTACAGGATCACCATGCTACAACCCACAGACCCAAAGAAACTAAGTATCAAGGAGGGCTCAAGGGAGGATGCTTGAATCCCTCAAAGTAGGGGAAATAAAATAGACATCAGAAGTGGATGGAGAGAGGGATCTGGACAGGAACCTAACATTACTGCCATCCGAGAAGGCTTATCTAGCAGATAATAGGAATAGATGCAGAGACCCACAGCAAAACATTAGGCAAAAATCAGGGAGTCTTGAGAAAGAGTCAGGGGAAGGTTTGTGGGAACTGGAGGGATCGAGGACACCACAAGGAGACCCACACAGCCAATTAACTGGGACACAAGGGGGCTCATAGAGACTGAAACACCAACCAAAGAATATCCATGGACTGGTCCTAGGCACACTACACATATGAAAGTGATGGGCTGCTAGGTCCTCACGTGGATCTTCTAACAATTGGAGCAGGGACTATCTCAGACTTGGACACAGTTGCCTCCCTTTGGATCCCATTTTCCTAGCAGAGCTGCCTTATCTTGCCTCAGTGGAAAGGGAGACAGTTAGTCCTGAAGCGACTTGTTATGCTGCAGTGGATTGGTACTGGTGAAGAGGGTGGGAGGGTAGGACCGGGAGGAGGGAGGGGGATGGTGATTGGAATGTAAAATAAACTAATTAATATAAAAAGAAAATAGATGGATAGATAATAAGATGCCCCCTTGAGTGTCACCTGTCAAATAATTACAAATCACAGAACATGTTAGTTAAAAAAAGTCAACCTTAAGCAATTTCATTTCTGTACTGGTAGGTGTAGTCAGTTATGGAATCAACCTTACTTTAATTTCTCTCAAGAACCTTAATAGAACAAAGCACATATACTTTGCTTTGTGCAACAGATTAATACCCACAAGTTCTAAAACTAAAGAGGGTTTAAAGTTAATTCCATAACCCCTGATGACTTCCACTATGGGATCATGAGAAGTTTTCTATGGGGGAGAGTTCTCTTATGCAACTGTTGAATTTTAGCAAAGAAAGATGCTAGCATGGTGGTCATCCCTGTGTTGCACGTGGGCACCTGTAATGAACACTGCTGGGCCTCTGGTATTGCCAACTGTCAATCATCAGAGTTACCTGACCCTTCTAAAACTATTAGAACCTAGGCAGTCCAAGCGAGATGTGCTTAAGGATTCTCACACACACTGGTGGAGAAAGAACTGACAGCTTTATATGGTCCTAGGCAATTGTCCTAAGGTAAAAGGTTATCAGGAAGGCTTTCAACAAGATTTTTTTTTTAATTAGGAGGGTTCTACATTAAGCTGTTGAAATAACAAACCAGTGATTCTCAAATTTCAGAAAATGTGTTATAAATTCAGATTGAATCAAATTCAGGTAGATTCTAATTTCATCCATTTGGAAGTAAGTGTACAGAAATAGGCATTTCCCAGTTAACTTTAATAGGGCTTTTGAAGAAGGAATGTAATTAGAACTAATTGCTGCTGGTTTTGTTCCAAGGTCTTAGCAATAAGATAGTATCTGCAGTAATTTGGAAGAGAAATGTCCCTTATAGGTTTTTGCATTTGAGTACTTGTTTCCCAGTTGGTGGCACTGTTGGAGGAGGCTCTAAGGAGGCTCTAGGAAACTAAGACTCTTAGTTTCCTAGGGAACTAAGTCATGGGAGAGTTGAGAGTCCATAAGCTTCCCCCACTTTTCATTGTTTTCTGCTTTGTGCTTGCAATTGAAGATGTGTTTTCTTAGCTTCCTGTTCCAGCTGCCTGCTGTCTCTGCTGTCCCTCCGTTATGGACTTCAAAGGGTTGGAACCAGAAGCCAAAATAAACTCTTCTACAAGTTGCTGTTGGACATGGTGTCTTATATATCAAAGAAAAGTAACTAAGTTTAAATTTGTCTGATACTTGTATTCTCTCATCCTGGATCCTTAAAGGTCCATTCTCAGTTTGAGCCTTATGAAATCAATACAGTTTCTATATCCAATGACTATCAGGTTTGGCTATACTGATCCAAAGCTTCCTGCCATTCTCGGTGCGGATTTGGAAATCAGCAATGCTCTGAGAACAGCTATGGGATTTCATGATGAAAATACCTGGCCATAGCAATCAAGGACTGTAGGCACCAATGCTTACCAGGGTCTCCTGATATAGTTGGTGGAAACGAAAACCAGGCTGGGTTGGACAGTCTTGTTTGTTTCAGCAAGACTGAGGCTGAGATAAGCTTATTCTAAGCAATTAGACTTTTTGTACATTTATCAAAACAATATAATGATGGTTGCCAGGATACAATGACAGCTGCAAGTTAGATGGGGTACACAAGATTAATTAATCTAAGACTAATTGTTCAGTCGAGCTTCTATATGCTTTGCTGACTTCTAGGGAATATGGAGATACACAGGTGGCCTGAAAGGTTCACTGTCTGAGGAGCGCCTCAGTTTCTCAGGAACTGAAAGGCACACAGTGCCCTAGAAACCATGGAATCTAACCTAAAAAACTTGTAATGCATGTCTCTCATGGCAGCTAGGCCAGGCCAACTCCATGGTTCCCTGTAAAGGACCATGACTTAACATGTCTCTTGTGAGACATTTCAGGGAATTTCTGCTTTTATCTGCAATGCAGGTGAACAATGAGTGCTCACTTATTTGATCACTGACTACAGGTCTATTGGACCTACCAGAGCAAGGAAGAAGGCAGACATGCCTGCTCATGAAGAGCTTGCTCATTTAATGCACTGGGTACTACTGTCCTTAGAATTATATACTTTTACTTAAAAATTGAGACTCAAAATGGGCTTGGTTTATCCACAGCATCCAGCATGGCTCCAGGGATGGACTTGACTGAGGCATCCAGGGAATGATGAAAAGACAGATAGACAAAGTCAGGAATCTGGGATTTGGTTGTCTGGGATCTCAGCTGGAGAAATCAAGGCAACCTGGAAGCTCAGTGTGTTTATTATATCCATTTGACCAGGGAGGAGGCAGGGTTATCACATGCATCTGGACAAGGACGCAGGGCTATTACATAGATATAAAGGAGGAGGCAGGGTTTATACTATACAGCTGCATCAAGAGGATGCAGCCTAGTAATCTCTGTAAGAGCAGTATCTGTAGGGGAGCAGAGTTTATACTTTAAGTGTCCAGGGATGTGGGGACCGTAGTCAGACCATAAATATCCAGGGAGAAGAAGCTCTTGCGGACATCTTCTGTACACACTGCCAATGCTTGCATTCAGTCCTCCTAGGAACGTTGTTCCATCCCTCTGATGCTGAGGCGATGGGATCCTTGGCAGTCAACACTTATTTGCTCTGGGCTTTCTCCAATCCCCACATTTATCCACAAGTAAAACGAAGGTAACATTAGCTTCCCCAGAGAAGGTGACTCTGAGCCAGAACTTATCTATGGCAAAAAGGCTATGGGGGATGTTCCCTTTTATCAAGACTCCGAGAGAAGGAAAGATGCACGAGTAGACAGGAGACGCCCAACAACTTTGCTTCAGGGTTTCTATTGCTGTGACGAAACATCATGACCAAAAAGCAAGTTGTCAAGAAAAGGGTTACTGGGCTTACACTTCTATATTGTAGTCCATTACTGAAGGAACTTAAACAGGGCAGGAACCTGGAGGCAGGAGCTGAGAGAGAGGCCGTGGAAGGATGCTGCTCAATGGCTTGCACCTTATGGCTTGCTCAGCCTGCTTTCTTATACAAACCCAGGACCACTAGTCCAGGGATGGCACAACTCCTAATGGGCTGGGCCCTCTCCCATCAATCATCAATCAAGAAAATACCTTAAAGGCTTCCCCATAGGCCAATATTGTGGGGAATTCTTTCTCAACTGATGTTCCTTCTAAAATGATACTAGCTTGTGTCAAGGTGACATAAAACTAGCCAGCATGAGCCCAGCACAGGCTCCAGGTGACCTCATTGAGAACTCTGTAATTGGCTCGGCCTTCCTGAAGTATAGCGAGAGATAAGGTTTGTGTGTTTCCTAACATGACAGTCATTGACATGAAGCTGTGTGAATTCAAATTTGTACACAATAGTTCTTTTCAGTGAATGGAAATTTTCAAAGGGCTGGCCTTTGGCAGCACTTCTAGAAGCCAGGGGGACCCGTCCTTCCATTCTCAAGGGAGATTTGCACCACAGACTGCAGAAAGACTGGACTTGAATCTATGACGCCTTGTCCAGATCTTACCTTCCATGACTCTAAGACTAGTGGATACTTTAGATTTCTGCCTCTTCTGCCAACCACGTATCCTAAGTAGTGAATGTCCCTGAAGCAGGGCAGTCATGGGATCCTCTAAGGTCACTCACTGCTTCAAATACCCAGAAAACTTTGACTGACAGACCTAATTAATCTCTTACCTCACCTCAGGCTTCTACTGGAACCATGTGGATTCTGTGGAGACTTCCAGCATATGGACCTAGAGTAGATGGCAAAGGTTTTATCCCCACCACAGTCCTCCAAAGTCATTACATAGCGGCAGCTCCATCCTGTGTGAATAGCCTAGAGAGCTAAACATGGTCCCTGTGTATTGTGACTAGTCTAGATAGCTAAACATGATCCCTGTGTATTAATCAGAGATTTATGGAAGATGCAATGGACTGTGGCCTCTAGGAAATGCAATGTGTAACATTGTGCTGCCATCTGGTGGCAATGCTGCTGAAATGCCGGATAGAAGTTGTAGCCATGAAGTAACACAATTTTAAGTGTTTTCTTGTCCTTGTTTTAGTAGTGGTAGGGACAGGACCCTGGGCCTTATGCATGGCTGGCAAGCTCTGGGATCCACTGTACAAGAATAGTCATCTTTAATGTGGGGTCCTCATTTCCCCTTGGAAATAAGGAGAACTTTTTAAAGCTTTCGCTCAGGATATCTCAAAACCGGTGTCCTTTCCTGTGAACTAGTCTTTCGACCACAAGCCAGATGTAGTCTCTTGAAATGTTTCCAAGACCAATCAGCTCTTCCTTCCTGTGAGTGGTCTTAGAACAGTGTGTATGCCTGCAGAATAGCCTGCACTTTCCATTAAAGTCGGTGGGGAGTGGAAGAAGCCCCAAGTGGATGTATGTTGTTGACACCAGTACAGCCGTATCAAGTACTCTAATGCCTTAGACCCACAAGAACTGGCAAAACTTCCCATGGGTCCGGCTCAGAGGGATGGCAAAACCTTCTTAAAAGGTCTAACTGTGAATGTTGACAATTCGAGCTATCTGTCAATCTCAGTTCCCTCCTCTAGGATAGTCAGCCTGAGGTCCCTTAGGAGACCTCCTACACAGATTGGCTAAACTTGCCTCCTTGCTCAACTGTATAATGTAAACCCACCTCCTGAGTTCAGACATATCAGATAAATGTGCTGTGTTTTCATGCTCTCTATCAGACAACTGATCTCAGCTTTTTTGTACGTGACTATGTGTCTGTCAATCTTCATTATGTCATTGTCCCAGGTATGTCAGTCTCTGAGCCTTGCAGGATGTGGCAAATGTAAATTTCTTTGGGGTGTGATGGCTGCTTCAAAGTGAGTGGTAGATGTACAGGTTGAAAAAATGAAACTAAGAAGACATGTAGCAACCTTTACTCAGAACCCCCATATCTTCACAAGAAGTTTACTCTATGATGATCTGGAAAGTCTAAGTCCAGGATCAGGGTAAAACATGGTTGTGTTCCAGTAAAGGTTCTCTTATAGTTCTCCTCTGCTAGCTTAATGTATCACCAGAATGCAGAGAGAGGAAGGTGGGCTTGTTTTCTTGTGACCTTTATAAGTACAAAAGTGCTATTTATGAACCAGTTTTATGAGTCCATAGAATTTCTTTTCCCTGTGATAACATGTTTTTTAAACTTTTAACCGAGTCTTTGTGAGTTTCACATCATGCACACTAGTCCTGCTCATCACCACGTCCCCTTATATCTGCCCTGGTCCTTGCAGCCTCCCTCCCCAAATTAACCCCTCTACACACACGCACACACAAACAACCCAAAACATAGAACACATCTCATCACGGAAGCTGTAGTATGTCACAGTGTGTCCCACAGAATATCCCTCTGTCCACACATCTTTACTTGCAAATGCTCATTGCAATGAGTCATTGGTCTGGTTTGCAATCTCTACTTTCTGTGACATCATCAATATTGGATCCTCATCATGACTCCTCACAGTTATCCTGATGTTGCCCTGTGTCATGGAGTTCCTGCAGCTTCGAATCATCAGAACTGGCCTTTTCACACATCACAACCATTCTCAGATGATAAAGTTTTTGGGGTAAGCCAACTCAGAATCCTGGATCTGGGCCTGGGTGGTAGCTGAACTGGTACACATGCCAGAACCCATGGAATCCTCTTAAGAGGATTTAATTAATTAATTAATTAATTAATTAGTTTATTTGTTTGATTTTTGTTTGTACTTAGACAGGGTCTCACTATGGAGCCTCACGGGCCACTAACTCACTCTAGAGACCAGCCTCTCCTCTGAGGCTGAAGATATGTGGTGGGAGGGATGATGACCAATGACAGACAGACACCCCTGGAAGGCCAACAAAAGCAAGGAGCACTGGAAGCAGAGCAGCTACATGAGAAGGACAGCTAGAGGGAGCACCATGTGACTAGCTGGCCACCTCTGTGACTGAAAAGCAAGTGCTAGGAGACAGATGTCTCCTCCGATATGGTGGTGCAGACCACATACATCTCAAGCATATTCTGCTTCAACTGCTCTGCCATTCTTATTGGGGTGAGCTTCCTGCTGATCCCTGTCACAGTAGAGAGTGTTCAGGAAATCAAACATCCTATTGTTCAGTGTAGTAGCCAGAACCTTGGCAACTGGAAGACTGTCACCATGGATACAGGGAGATTATTTTCTGTTAGGAGAACAGTGACTCATGTATGAGTAGTGAATTCTGTAGACATCGGTGGGGACATGAGGCTTCATACGGGAACCATGGAAGTCAAGAATTGCCTTTAGGATCTGGATATTGCATGCTAACTCACAAGCTGTCAAGGACTGATGTGCACATACAGTAGAGTGCAAGCAGTGCTGTATACATGTAAGCGGAGGACCCCAGGGAGATCTCAGGTTCTCGGGCATTAGCTATGCCTTTGGTATATTAGGGACCCAGGGCTGGGACTGAATTGCAGACCCTCCTAACAGACAAAGGAATAGTCCCTTGACCAAGAGCAAGGTGTGAAACTGACATGCTCTGTAGATGCAGGCTCATTTGCATGTGAAACTCTCAATCTGTGGTGACTGTGGCCCTGCAGGCCAGGAGAAATTGCCTTTCCACAGGGAGTCACAGGAAACAGGGTTTCTCCTTTGTGCCACCACCTTGATTGAGCCTGCATTTGAAAAGGAAGAGCTACATTTTTTGAAAGATGACTAAGGACTATATGTGTCTATTTTTATATGTATGTTCATATTTCAGTGATGTTTTATAACTGCAGCTGTTCACTGTAATGAAAACGAGAATATGTGCAACATTTATCCAGTTACTTGGAATTTAAAAAGAAATGGCTACTATTTTAGAAATATACCTTAGTTGTCTCCGGAAAATAGAGAGCTATAAACTGACCAATAGCAGTCAGAGTAAACAAGCAAAAACAATAATTTCCCCTGCTTTATGCAACAGATAATAGAAACAGATACAGAGACCCATAGCCAAACATTAGAAGAAAATCAGGGAGTCTTGAGGAAGAGTTAGGGGAAGGTTTGAGGGAGCTGGAGTGTTGGGGTAGTATTAAACATTCTAAATGTTAATTAATTGGTCCTGCTTGCTGTCTGTTACTTACACTGACTCTGATTGATTAAAATAAATGCTGAGGCCTGAGATTGGGCAAAGACAGAGAAAGGTGGGACTTCCTGAGATTAGAACAGGAAGCCTGCTCTTTAGACAGAGGAAGAATTAAGCATTCCAGCCAGGAGCAGGAAGAAGGGGGACACGCACCATAGGTTAGAAAAAAGAACTTCATCCCACATGGCCAGGAACATTGGCATATTGTGGAGAATGGCAATCCAAGGGGACGTATGTATATATGGGGTCATATTTGGGTAATAGAATTAAGAGCTAGCTTATATGGGCCAGGATTGCACAACTCAGGCCAAGGCTTGTAAAATCTATCATGTGTCTGTGTGCTCATTTATAATGGATGGTTAAGGATTAGCCGCTAAACTAATTAAATATAATATAAATACTGGTTAAATGTTTTAATTAGCCATATTCTTTTTTTTTATTTTTTTTATTAATTAAATACTTTATTTTTTTTTCTTCAAGTTACATCTCAGTAACAAACCCCTCCCTATTCCCCCTTCTTATCCCGCCCTTCCACCCTCTTCCCTCCAGAAGTTTCCCCTTTCAGTCCAACAGCTGGTTCCTTCTCTTATAACAGTAAGTATTATACAAAACAATAGATATAAATATGCCACATTTATGAGAGTAAATTGGCCCAGTATACCTTCCCAATGTTCAGTATTCTTTTTACATATGGCATCCAACTACAGCAATTAGAATCCATGCTTACAGACTGAGCTAGGCCCAGGTGAAAGCCGGTTTCCTAGCCAAAGAGCAACAGCGGGGAACCAAACTCAAATGCATTTCAAAGGTGCTGCTACCTTAACAAAAGCTGTTGCCTTGCAGCAAAGGCAGAGAGCTAAGGCTTAGCACTCCTTACCTACTAAAAAACTGGCAGTCTTCTAAACAAAATTTGAGAGCGGAATTACTGCCTAGATTAAAAATTGAGGAATTCATAATGCCTCAATACATTTGGATTCCAATTGAGTTTGTTCCTCTTAGCATGCAAATGATTTTTACTCTGACAATTGTGGTTCTGTGTATCTTTTTTGAGAAAGTTCATACTAGGATAGTATTAAAGGAAGGAATTTACAGATGCAATGCTAAATTGCCAAGAATGATAATGAAGGAAGGAGCGAGTCCCTTCTAGATAAATAATACAAAATTGATGGCAGCTGGAGCTAAGAGCTCCCTGAGTACTAGGTGCCTGTCAGGAGTTTCTGGTATTGGACCACCCATGAAATACAGTTGCAACTAGATTTCAAGGAATAATGAACAAAGCTTTAATTGTAGCATGGGATGGCATGGTTAGACATGCCAAGGCTTTTGGAATGTTGTTTCTTTGCTTGATTTTTGTTTAGATGTCTTTGATTTTCCTATATCGGGAGGTAGAAAGGATATTTTTTCTGGTTTGGCATTGCTAAAACATAAGAGATTTTTGAAGATTTTGGGCAGATTTCAAATTGTCACTGAAAGACCCCGGGAGAGGGAAGTACCTTTCCCGACGCTCGGGATATCACGGCCACCCAAAAACTCGCAAGAGACCTTCTTGATGCAAACACAAGAGGTTTATTTCGAGGGGGCTCAGTGCACTGAGGGCGCAACTCATATCCCACACAGGGGTAGAGGAGCTACGCGCCTCAGTTGCCTGAGAGTAAAGAATTTATAGAGAAACATCACAAGGGGGGTAATCACGAGGTAATCATAAGCATAAGCATTGACCCATCATCTTATCTAGTTAGCAGAAATCACATCCTTATTTTACCATCTACATTTAGCTAGTCAGCAGTTACACCCTTATTTCACTAGTTCCTGAATCCCTGGGGCCCATGATAGTCATCTGCTTTGTGGCCAGCTAGTTCCTGGAGCCCGGGGCTCATGACCCATATGACCTACATTCTTGGTTCCACCCTTTTAATGGTCAGCTAAGTTCCTGGCAGCTGGCCTGGCTCTACTGCTGACTTAGGGGGTCTTTTAATAATTTCATTCCCTTTAGTCACTATAGTTCAAAGTTGCTCTCAAGGTTCCAGAGTTACTAAAATCTGGGATTTAAGTGAAATATTTGAGCAGGGTGGTACTGGCACATGCCTTTAATCCCTTAATCCTATCACACTAGAGGAAGAAACAGGCAGATCTCTGGATTCTAGACCAGCCTGGTTTAAACAATGAAGGCAGGGCGGGAAACCCACTGATAAGACAAGGCTGCTGACTAAAGGCAGTCTAGAATTCAAAAATTACATATTTTTCCCTTGATGTTAAGGTTAATAATGTCTTTACTGATCTAATGACAAATACACATAATCTTAAATTTATGTAAAGATAAAAGGAGTCACAAGCTAGTCTCCTTAGGTGTGGGGCTCTTACTGAGGCATTTTGCCTCTAAAAGACATGTTAATTGCTGGGTGTGGTGGTGCATGCCTTTAATCCCAGAATTTTGGATGCAGAAGCAGGCTAATCTCAGTGAGTTAGAGTCCAGGCTGATCCACAAATCAAGTTCAGAACAGCCAGGGCTGTTAGACAAAGAAATCTTGTCTCGAAAAAGCCAAAAATGAACAAAAAAACCAAACATCAGCTGTAGTGACACACATCTTTGATCCCAGTACTCAGGAGGCAGAGGTAGGCAGATTCTACATGAGTAAACCAACTTAGTCTACAATGTAAGTAACAGACAGCAAGCAGGACGAATTAATTAACATTTAGAATGCTTAACACTACCCTAACACTGGAGGGATCAAGAACACCCCAAGAAGACCCACATAGCCAATAAGCTCTGACAAAAGGGGGATCCTAGAGACTGAGCCACCAACCAAAGAACATGCATGGACTGGATCTAGGCACGCTACACATATGAAGCTGGTGGGCTGCTAGGTCCTCAAGTGGATCCCCTAACAACTGGAATGGAGGCTGTCTCTCATTTGGATGCTTTGCCTCCCTCTGGATCCCATTTTCCCAGCAGAGCTGCCTTGTCTTGCCTCAGTGGAAAAGGAGGCATTTAGTACTGATGCAATTTGATGTCCCAGAGTGGGATGGAACTGGGTGGGTGTTGGAGTATGGGGGAAGTGGATGGGAGGGTAGGACTGGGAGGAGAAAGGGAGAGTGGTGGCAACTGGAATGTAAAATAAAATAATTAATAATTTAAAAAAATTCCCAAAGGAATTCAAAAGTAAAATCAACACTAAATGTCAAGCTCATCAAATCTTAAATAAAAGCAAAGGAACTCAGCAAAGGAAAGTTTCTTTTACATGTATACCATGTAGTAAAAATGACAACGAGGATATTCTAGACAAATGAAGAGTAATAGGAGACCAAGTCAACTGTACAAGGAAATCAATGAAAACTGATGCAGAGAAAAATTTTTAACTTATTGTGTAAGGAAATGTCAACAAAAAACTGTGTTTTTCAAGATAACTGACTTTATATTTTAAGTATGTTATCACAAAAATGTCAAGATGATGGTTATGTTAATGTCTTCATTTAACATTTCACATTGTGTAAAAAAAAATCACATTTCATTCATATATACAATACAATTTTCATTTGTCAATTGTAAAAATACCAAAAGAAGAAAACGATACTAAAATGGTAACAAAACCAATAATATTTGATAGTAGGGGTGAAATATGTGTTGAGTCAACAAATAATTAACATCTGACAACACTGCATTAGTTGCTGGTTTTATGACAGTGAATAAATAGATAAAATCCATCCTGTAAAATTAGCCTTGGGAATTTTAGCTGTCATTGTCCATGCACATTACTATGAGATCAGTGTGCTTAGTGAAGACATCATGGATCTTGTACTAGAATATAAACCCTACTCGCACAACCTGCAGGAAAAAAGTATAAAAGACCATGATTCAATATATCCTGTATGGGTTTGTGTGGTATGAATTTATTAAAATAACTAATTTTGAGAATTTTTTGTTTAATCCCAGGTGTGAGGCTGCTTAAGACACAGGTGTAAATTATTAACTGTCTCCTGAGCTAGCAGGGTCATGACTTAGCCAGCTACAGCGTGTGAACTCTGAGGACTTGGGAGAGAGGAATAAAAAGCTGAAACCATGAGGAGAAGGGGGGTGTACAAAGAAGTAGGAGAAAGGGGGCTCTCCAAAGAAGAGAAAGGGCTACAAAAAAGAAAGAGGTTGCTGCTCTCCTGACAGCTGGTGCTCCCCTAAACTGCTGCTTGTTCTTCCTGCTGCTGTCTCCTGGTATTCTGCTTTAATGGACTTCTACTGAGACTGGTATTACCCCCAAAGAACCCAAGGATCCTAATCAGCTGGAAGTATACTAAAGATAACTCTGTCCCTTCTCCCTCTAACCTTCTTTTTCTCCGGCATAGTGTTGGGGGG
>CAJQZJ010031216.1:0-14757 GCA_907164525.1 Lophiomys imhausi
TGTCATGCTTTGTAGAGTAAGATCTCAGTGTCTTTCTAAAAGCATGATCATTCTTTTCTCTACATGGACCAAAATTTTCCTGGAATACTAATGTTACCAAGATGAAAAGAGCTTCAAATAACATTTTCTCAAGCAATTTTATTTTTGATGTGTTTTGATTCCAAGTTCTAAGTCAAAAGAAAGGAAACTCAGGCTCAGTGGTTATCACTAAGTGGAACTTTACCTGAATAATACTGTTGGGGAAATATGTGATGAAAAACCTTTTAAGAATTTTTTCAGGGAATATTCATTGAAGCTCAGTGATGACGAAGGATTTTTGCAGCTGGTCACAATACTGATTGGTTTTACATTACATACTGATAGGGTTTTTGTTTTTTATTTTATTTTATTTTTTGGTCATTGGTTCTTTGAGACAGTGTGTCTCACTGAAGCCCAGGCTACCCTGGAACTCACCAGCTCAGGGTGGCTTTGGATTTTTGGATTTGAGCAATCCTCTTGGTTTGAATTCTCAAGTACTAGAATTAGGGGCCTACACCAGCACATCCAGCAGGCAATAAATGTCGTTTTAACTTGTTTTCAACATCTCTCCTGCAGTTTTTCTCCTTATCTTATCAGTTGAGATGCTAGAAGGATCTTCAGCAGCCCAAGGCCTTGAGGGGCTTGTCTTTCTGTTTGGAAGTGATTTACCTTCTTAAGGTGTTTCTCTCTGTCTCTCCTCCATCTCCTCCTCTACTTCTCTCTCATAAATGAGAGACTCCTCAAGGATCTACATTCACTATCATATCAAGCCTTTAAAAAGCTTCCTTAGAATCCAGACATTCAGCTCCAGGCTTTCCAGGGAGCCGAGAGAAAGAAACTCTACTGAGATCCTTTGGGTCCTTCCTCAGCAGGGTTACAGATGTATATTCTGCTTTCAAGGCTCTTCTAGCAACCACTGTCCCTCAAAGGCAGTGCCACACATTATTATTGTGAGCCGCTGGAAGTTTATCCTTTTGTTTGTTTAAATGTTAATATTTTAACATAGGGTCTTAAGGGTAGCTACTCAATACAGTTTAAAGATCCAATAGAAATTATTAACCTTTTGGAAGGCACATTTTGTTGTAACTTCTTTTGGCCCATGGGCCATTGGTCTTATCTAGAATACTGGGTTTACAATGAGCTGCAGATAACAGAGGAAGTTGTTCATCTCTGCATTCAGAAGAGATTTACCATTTCAGACAAACTTTTTGTTTCCTGCATCTTCTGAGTTGATAGTAACTGCCATTTCATGTCTTTTCAGTTTGTTGGGGAGAGATTATAAGGCTTCACATACTAATGAGGTCTGACTTTATCTGTCACACTCATTATTTATGGCTATGTAAGAAATTACCTTGAAATCTAGCAGCTTAAACAATAAACATTGGTTATTTTACATGCTCTCTGAAGGTCAGGAATGCAGCTGTGGCATAGCTGAGTGGATCTGGCTTATAGTCTTTTACTAGATGGCAGTTAAACTGTTGCTTATATTTCAAACTTTCCTGGGACATTAGAATCTGCTTCTACATTTCCTCATACAATCATAGGAATGTTTCAGATCTGTGCTGCCTACTATGTCGGCCTCCGCGACTGCTTAAACCATGGCAACATGCTCGCCTCACAGAAAGTCATATAAGAGAACAAAGCAAGAACCTATCCAATTAAGACAGAAGCTACAATACTTACCTAATCTTTAGGGTTCTACCTCATCTCTATCTTATACTGTTGTTTACACAGACTGATCCTGCTACAGTGGGGGAGGAATTACACATAGTATGAATAACAACACACAGGGATCACTGGGGCCACCTTGGAGGTTGTCACCTTACAGATTTCCTTCTTTAACAAGTTCTTTCAAGGATCCCCAGTCTTCTTGCATCTGGTAGTAGGGGTAAAGCTTTCACAACACAGCCCATGTGCAGATGCCCTAGGGTTCTTTAGAGAGAGAGAGAGAGAGAGAGAGAGAGAGAGAGAGAGAGAGAGATCTAATATGAGTGTAAGCTTCTCAAGGGAGAGTCACAGTTTTTTTTACAATGACTATATATAGGATTTTAACAGTTCTCAGGTTGTAACTGTACAGCTTACTCTCCTTTTTAAAATATTTCTTAAAAAGTCCACCTTAGAATAGGGTTACAAAGTTTAAAGGATTTCTTTCTGTAAACAAAACTGTAAAATGGATTTATGATCATTACTGTATAGGTTTAGGGAAAAAAAAGGGAAGTGCTAAAACTCTCAAGGTTATACATCATTTTGTCCCTAAGTAAGTACAGTTTGCTTACTATCTTTGGTGCCTTTTGGAAAACGCATATTGACTCCATGGGAAACTTGGAATTTATCAGCAATGCCTGAAGTTTTCTGACTCTGACAGCAGGGCTCGCAAGCCAGGCATATTTTCTCATGCATTCCCTCTCTTGTCTCTATAAGTTTCTCTGTGTTCTAGGTTGACTCACCTGATCTTTTCATTCATCTTGTGTGATGTATTAGCCATCACCGCAGTGCCTTTTCCTATGAAATTTATGTTTTCCAGAGTCAGTTACTCCACCTGATCAGCTCTAAGCTCAAGTATCTGTTTCCCACAGAAGCTTTTTTTTGACCCCTCCCTCCACTTTACTTCTTTGCTTTTAAACTTGGTGTAATTTTATATTAGACACTTCTCTTTTTCTTTTTCTTAATTTTTAAAATTGTTTCCATGCAATGTATTTGGATGGTGTTTTTCCTCCCCCCAAGTCTTCCCAGAGCTCCCCTACTTCCCTACTCATCCAACTTCATGTATACATGCACAGTCTCTCTCATTCCCTTGTACTAGGCACTTCTTTAATTAATAACTCACTACCCTCCTTTTCCATTGTAGACTCCAGGTTTATGTGAGTTTTTGCACAGGACAACTTCTTGGGTTATAGCAGCTGCAAGGTACATATGTTGAGATGGGCAAGGGAAGAGAATTGAGATCAGTGTATAGAGAACGTTTGAGAGACTGAGTCCAAGTACATAAGGATTATACGAAAAGAGTAGTCATTCCCCTTCTTCTAGCACTCCCACTGTCACCGTCTTTCCCCTTTTTTCTCTTCTCTTTCCTTTTTTTTTTTCCTCTTCTCTGTCTCCCTCTTTGGCTTGTCTGTCCTATTCCCTCATCTTCTCATTGGTAGTAACTGGAAAAGTGGAACAAGAAAATGAGAAGTGAAGTGAGCTGTGCAGTAGGTGTAAAAAGTTTAATAACACACCTATGGGCTAGGCATTGGAAGCCAAGGCAAATTCCTTCCGGACCAGAGAACTTGCTCCTAACTTGCTACAGAAGTGAACCAATTAGGACAAAATGATATGGTATATTCATTCAATCACATATTAATTTAAATAGCATTTTGTGAGAAGTTTTAACTCACGAGTCAATGGGGAATATAAGGCTTAAATATAAAAGGCTTAGATATGATTCCTGGTATAAGAGATCACTGTCTAGTACTCAAATTGTGGTCCATGACATGGAGGCATCATCTTATCTGAGGATTTGATAAAAAATGAGGATCCTACTCAGATATACTAAATCAGGATGCCCAATTATTTACCCTGGTAATCTGTACTTCTACTAAAGTTTAGGAAACTCCTGGTTAAGGATCACAAAAGCAATAGCAAAGGAATAAGATGAAAAACTGTCAGAACAGAAATGAACTCGGGTGCTTGTGGGATCACACTGGAGTGTCACTCGGTCCTTCTCTTCTAAAGTCAATAGGGATGGCCAGAGAGGTTAGACGATTGCAAATGGTTGGGAATTTGCAAAGGGATATGCAGAGGAAGTAGAATATACAAACACCTTCTGATGCTCAGCAACACTGTTCTTCCAATAAGTCACTTGATCCTTCTGGATGGAACTATAATCTGAAATGAGAAATGACAGACAGGGTTCAACATCTGGGTGGAAGTGGTTCACAAAGAGCTAGCTGATCCCTCTTGACAAGACTTGGGATTACTGTTGAAACATTGATAAATTTTTGATTAGTTTTTACTAGTGAGAATTTATTCTGAAAGGAATGGAAGCAGACTCATGATACTATAATAATATTGGTTGAGCATGTACTAGATACCAGGTACAATACTAAACATGTAAAATGCCTTATTCCACTTACCCTTAACTTCAAGCCTATTAATAATGTACTATGATGATTTCTAGGGTTCAGAGGCACTACTGTGCTCATGGAGTAAGCGAGAGGGTGTTGCGTCCCCCTCGACCAGCAAGGACGACGCAACTCGCAAAAGCTCTTCTCAAGCAGTTTATTCAGATCCCTTGAAAACAGTCTTCCGAATGCCCGGGCAGACCCAACCCACAGGCTAAATACTATATGAACAGCCAATCAAGTAAAGCCACGTGGTGCTATCTTAGAGGCCCACGTATGCGGAAGCAAGCCAGATCAGCGGTCCCAACCAAACATGGACCTGTTCACCACCGAGAGCGCTCACCATCGGGCTGGTGGAAGGCGGAAACTGGTGCCATCTTTAGGGCGCAGCACGTCGCACCTCTCTACAGTTCCTCCTTTTTTGTTTTTTTAAAAATGTTGGTAGAAGTCCCTGGAAAGTCTTCGTAATCCCCATATCTGGGGATCTCACGGCAGGCCTGAGCCTGTAGGAGGGCGGTGCTCAAACTCTTACCCGTCTCTGGGTCAGCCTCCCCACTCAGGACTGCCCTGTCTTAGGTGGCCGAGACTTACCCGTGTACTCCGTCATTGACTTGCCAGACCCTAATATCCGTGGAACGAATACCTCAGTGGGCAGGGACTATGCTCAGTGAAGATTTAAGGCTTCATGGCAGTGAGCCATGCCTGAGGGGACTGGCCCTCCTCAATGGCGACAAGGGCCTGTATAATCATGGCTGCATTACGCTTTTGTGTGGCTCTCATTTTGTAGATGCACCATAGGCAAACCAGAGAGGCTAGTATCATCAGTATCACCAAAGAGCCTACGCTCGCCCACTCCTTAAAATGATCAATAGCCGTCTGTATCCAGGAAGTCAAACCAGTAGCCAGGCTCAAATCCACCCGAGTAGAGTTGATGTGGACGATTGTCGCTCTCAGCTCTCTCATCAAATTTTCAAATTCAGCCGACCAATCCTGTAAGAGGAACTTTGACAATTGTCTAGACAGATTAGCAGCCTTTGTAAAATTTTGAAACTGCATGGAAGTAACACACAAACCTTGCATTTTCCACTCACACCCCAATTGTGCTAGTTGCCAAAGAGAATCAATCTGTTCTTGTATTAAATCTATGCGTTGAT
This sequence comes from Lophiomys imhausi, assembly GCA_907164525.1. Classification (NCBI taxonomy): domain Eukaryota; kingdom Metazoa; phylum Chordata; class Mammalia; order Rodentia; family Muridae; genus Lophiomys; species Lophiomys imhausi. Next base: position 5,276 of record CAJQZJ010031216.1, read on the forward strand.
TAACTATCATAAGGCCTCCTTTGAGATGAGAATTCATAGAGGTCTGAGTATCCAATGCCTGTGCCACAGTGGCTGAGATGTTATTCAGGGCATTGGCAGTCTGTATAGAACTAGACAAGGCAATAGCTGAGGCAGTAGCCCCCACAGCAGCAACAGTGATGGCAGTAACAATAGCTGCAGTGATGCCAAAATCTCTTTTAAGCATGAATAGCATCATTGTATTAGGGGCCTCTATAGGAACTGGTACATATCGAGGCATTCTAGTCACCACAGCCACAGGAAAGGCTGTGGCATTCCAGCACAGGGCATAAAAGCATGTGTCCAGAGTGCATACTAACTTTTCTTCACACAAGGATACACTCCCATTACTTACAATCCACAGAAAAGGAGGCCAGAGACATACTGGCGAGGCTGAAAAGGTCTTATTGCTGTAAGAATGAAACGAAGAATTCCAAGTACCAGAGCCACTACCACTAGAAAAATCCAGATTGGTAGCGGACCCTAGGGAAAAACTACCTCTTTGATAAATTCCTCCTCCAAGCATAAGTATAGGTCCCAAATCCATATAGCTACCATTTGCTCCACACAAAAGCCATAAATCAAAAGGATTGGTGGCAGTCTGTTGAGGATCCCTAGTAGATATATCAAGCATCTGATCTTTGATTTGTATGTAAAGGACATTGTAATGATCCCACGCCAAGTCGCCAACCAGGCTGATGCCATACCCTTCCGGTATCTTTTTCTCAGAGATGGGAAACTAGGATACCAACCCATATGCAATCAAACATGCCCTTCTTGAAGTCGCTAGAAGCTGACCCCAAGTGCAGTGCTTAGCCTCGCATCCTGAGCGTGATGATAGCTTAGTCCTTTAGGACAGTCAACCAAGCTTGTGGCTGTCTAGCCTCCAAGGCAGCAAAGGCTGGCACCAGCATGGCATTGCTTCTCCTCTGTGAAATCCTCATCTTACAGATACACCATAGGGCAATGAAACTGACTAGGAAGAGCATGCCTCCTAGGGCACCCATTCCTGCCCATTCCTTCAGATGATTCATGGCTCGGAGAATCCATGTTGACAGTCCTTCAACAACAGAGACATCAACCCGGGTGGAATTCACATGCACGATGGCAATTCTCAGATTCTGCATCAGCTTATCAAACTCGCCAGACTAATTTCCTGTAAGATACTGAGAGAGTTGCTTAGACAAATTTGCAGCTACAGTATAATTTTGATATGGCACAGAGGTCACACACAATCCAGTCATTTTCCACTAACAGCCAATCTGGGCCACCTGCCACAATCAACCAAGGCCGTGGCTACATTGGCTGACAAATTATTCAAGGCAGCTTCAGTCTGCACCATAGAATGCATAGCAATGGCAGCTGTGGTAGCCCCCACAGCAGCAAGACTAACAGCCATTTTCCATTCACTACCAATTCTAACAGAGGACGCTGTTCCAAATCAAGGGCCACATAAGCCATATCTAAGCCAGAGGACCCAAACCCCTTTATTGTCCCATATATTTGAGGGTCCTGAAGGCGGGGGCCCCCTCTGCCCATTTTTTGGACGAGTTTTTTTTTTTTTTTCTTTTTAAGGGCTGACCATTAATATCCTTAACAGATCTACATTCATTTGCTCAATGATTTCCCTTCTTGCATTTGGGGCAAAGACCAGGCTGCTTAGGGTGGTTCCCACTTCCTGTTTCATTCTGTCTTCCTTTCTTGGGACATTGCCTTTTAAGGTGCCCCATCTTTCCACAACGGTAACAGGCGCCATTACTTCCTTTTTGTTTTGTGTAATATGCACAACAGCAGCTGCAAGACCTGCATTAGTCAAAGGACCCCCCCCCCCACCTCTCTATACACTTTCATCCAGGCTTCCAACCCCTTGTTCTTATAAGGGGTGATAGCTGCTTTACATTCCTTTGTACTTTGCTCATACACAAGTTGTTTAATTAAGGGCATTGCCAAATCAGGGTCTCCAAATACCCTTCCAGTGGCCTCAACCATTCTAGCCACGAAGTCTGAGAAAGGCTCCAGGGGACCCTGAATAATCTTAGTCAGATAGCCATTCACTTCCCCTTTGTTAGGCAATGATTTCCAAGCTCTGGTTGCGATTAAATTGATTTGTTCAAACACCTGAGCCGATACTCAGTTTGTTGTTGAGCAAATTGACCTTTCCCAAGAAGCATGTCCACATCCCAGGCTGGGTTTCCTGCTGCACGATTAGCAGCAGCTTGTTCATTAGCAAATTCAATCAAGAAAGCCTTCCAATCTAAATACTGCCCAGAGGACAGGCAGGCACATGCTAAGCTCATCCAGTCACTAGGAGTCATGCAATAACGACGAAGAGCTTCCACCTGAGCTACAGTGAAAGCAGCATTAATCCCATAAGTGCGGACAGACTCAGCAAGTGCTTTAATTACCTTAAAATCGAGGGGTTCATGATAACGATTTCCCCCTCCATCCTGAAAGACAGGGTAGTACATCTCATGTCTCACTTCCCTCCAGACATTTGGACAGAATGACCGCCCACTAGGACCACTCGGAGGGGAAGTCTCATTATATGAAGACGGTGCCAACATAGGCGGCCCCGGAGCTGAGGGCTCTATCCGGGTGCAGTCAGAACTCTTCCTCAAAGATTACTTTTCCATTTCCTTTGCTAACATTTCAAGTTCCTCTTCAGACTCTGAGCTATCCTCTTCCAAAGTATCTTTCCCAGATTTGACCGAGTGCTCCTCTTTTAACTGCTCTAATGCCTCTTGTCCCTTTTCCACGGCCTTGCAATATCTCTGATCTTCTAAACAACTATGAACAAGTCTCCAAATAGGCCGTGCTCCTCCCTGCAATATAGATTTTAATAGCTCTTTAAGAGCGGAAAAAATGGGCTGCAATGGTGAATTCCCCATACTTTCGCTTTTGTTTTTCTTCTACTTGTCTGAATCCCGGAACTTTATTGCTCCCTCCAGAGACCTTAGTGCCTCTTTACCGAGGTCCTTATTGCTCCCTCCGGAGACCTTATTGCCTCTTTACCGAGGTCCTAACCTTGGTCCCACCTTACCTGGGACTTACCAGTCGACTGCCCTGACTGCAAAAAGTTCTGAATCGTTCACCCGCGGAGAGGTTCCCCGTACGGGCCACCACTTGTCGCGTCCCCCTGACCAGCAGGAAAGACACAACCACGATTCTTCTTCAAGCAGTTTATTCAGGAACCTTGTACATCTGCTTCTCTGCTTGTGTCTCTGCTTCTCCTCCCCCAAGCCCTTATATGCCTACTCAAACCCAATCAGATCATGCCACCTGGTGATCCAAGATAGGCTCACAAAAGGAGGAAGCACACTGGGCTAGGCAGCTGCTACCAAGTAAGACTTGTTTACAGCTAAGCTTGAGCTTTCTGGCATTAAGCCAGGTGCCATCTTAGGGTTGTGGCTCCCCACAGATCCCCTAACAATTGGAGTGGGGTCTGTCTCTGACTCTGTTGCCTGGCTTTGGATCCCTTTCTCATAGCTGGGCTACCTTGTCTGGTCTCAGTGGGAGAAGATGTGCCTAGTCCTGCTATGACTTGATGTACCAGGGTGGCATACCTATGGGGGGGGCTCCCCTTCTCTGAAGATAAGGGAATGGGAAATGAGGAAGTATGAAGGTGGGACTAGGAGGAAAGGAGGCAGGAGGATATGATCAGGCTGTAAAGTGAACAAAAAATATTTATTGGCCATTTGTATTTCTTTGTAAGTTGAGTTCACAATGAGTAAAATGGTCTCCCTTCCCTAACACCAATTTAAATAAGGTTCTCTATCTCTGCATTCTGGCCTAATATAGCACAAGTAATATTTTTTTTTCACTTATTTACTTCGTTTTATAATGTCCAACATTTTGTGAAGTACCTAGTATACAGTAAGCACATGAGTGTGAATAAATGAATCTATTTTCTAAAATGCAGTCCCCTTGTAATTCATATGTCCCACAATACTTAATGGTCAATATATTGCCTCTTGATTATATGTAGCTCCCTCCCATTACTGTACATAAACAAGTATTCAATCAGTGATTAGGAGAGCACCTACTGGTGGATTGGGAGTCACTGCCAACAGTTGTGCACCAAACAGTGAGCTCACAAGGTTCCGATAGATAGTTCCAAACCAGTGTCCACACAAATGATCTTGATTTAAAAAAGAAAACAGTGTATACCTCTACAAAAAAACCCAAAAAACAAAAAAAAAACTTGGGAATGTATGCTAAGCCATATAACTCTTATAATCGTGGCCTATTTATTTCTGTTGTTTTGTATTGTATTTATAGTTATAAGAAAAAGAACCATTATTTGGACTGAAAGGGAGAGCTGTTGGGGGAAAAATAAATACCTTAAACTAAAAAAAAAAAAAAGAAGGGAAGAGGATGGTGGGGCTGAGGGGGAGGAGGGTGGAAGGTGGGACTGGAGGGGGGAGTAGGGAGGGGATTGTGATTGAGTTGTAACTTGAAGAAATAAAAAATAAATTATTAAAAAAAAACAGTGGGTCACACAGATTTAAAAGGAATGTATGTAAAAAGGGGACTTTTATAGAGATTGGGGGATGGTAGGAATGGAAGGGAGATAAAAGGGAATGCAGTAAGAGTAAGCAGAGTCCACTATATACATGTATGAAATTATCAAAGAATATTTTTAAAAGGACACATTACAAGAAAAAAAGAAAACATCTATAATTTGAACTGTGATGGTACACTCTGAGTACCAAGGAGAAAATAAGAATCTTGAAAAATATTGTGTATGAAGTCCTTAAACTAGCATCATAGGATCTCCCCTTTACATGTTCACAGAGCCTGAGAGATTTTTAAATTTTTATATTGTTATTTAGTTAATCCACGATGTTTAATATGCCTCACTGTAGCTCATCAGAATACTGTTTTTAAAACATAAACTGCCTCCTACTTTCATATTTGTGTCTTTTTTTGCTTTTTTTCTCCAATCATTTTGGCTTCCTAGCAATTTCCCAGAGTGACAATGTTTAATTCAGTGTGGTGATAAGCATGTCTGACTTCCTCCCAGTTGACATGCCTTAACATTCAAATGACATCGGTTAGGCCACATCTGCCTTCAAAGTCACCCTGCATTCTTTTACTATGTATAAAGGAAAAACTTAATATTGTGATATTAATTTGTGTTGAAAAAATGCATTCATGGAATAATTGCTGATTTTCTAATGTATTACTTTTCAGAACCTAAGACTTTGTTGGCCATCATTGTCATGGGATAAGCGAACTAAGTGCTAGATTGTCCATGGTTAGTCTTTGCTCAAGGACCTTAAAAAAAGTAAAAGATCAGCCGGGCGGTGGTGGCGCACGCCTTTAATCCCAGCACTTGGGAGGCAGAGGCAGGTGGATCTTTGCGAGTTCGAGGCCAGCCTGGTCTACAGAGCGAGTCCAGGACAGCCAGAGCTGTTAAACAGAGAAACCCTGTCTCAAAAAAACAAAACAAAAAAAGTAAAAGATATCCATGACAAACTGTTAAGAAAACAGAAGACAATGCCTCAGATCTTCGTAAACAAAGACAAGCAAGGCTTATTGGACACTGTAGAAGTGAAATTCTAAAGCAATTTAAAACAGAGAAGTGGTAAAAGAGTGGATAAAGGAAAAAGAATAACAGAGTGGAAGCATTCACAGGTTCACACTATAAAGTGATAACTTTGCTTAAGTTCTCTTTCTGGCCATGCCAACTTACAATGCTTCACATTATGTGAAATCAGAATATATAATAAACATTTGTTAAATCAGTTTTTCAAATTTTCACTAGGTTAATAATTAAGCTGTTCATTCAATATGGGAAACAATGACAATGACAATGAGATGAGACTTATTATGGCCTAAATGATGCTCTATCATTCTTTGATTATAAAAAAGTAAATAAGTAAAACATGTCATTAATGTCTTTCAACTATTTGAGATAAAAAGTACACTTTTTTAGCAAAACTGCATGTATCTAGTTATATAATATTACTAATTTGAATTCTATTGATCTATGCGTACTTGTTTTGGTCTACACCTGTACAAGTTAAGGGTAACCCTATAAAAGCTAATGTTCATGTGATTCAGACCAGAGTTTTGCCATATTCAGAGAAATACAATGGTAGTCTTTACTCAAGGCCCTTAAAAAAAATGTAAAAGATCTCCATGACAAACTGCTCAATGCTTCTTTTTTAATTCTTTTACTTTACCGTCAACTAATATCTCAAAAAGTGTGAGTTTCTCACTTTCCGACCTCACTTTCTACAATTTCTATTCTACTTCTACAATCTCCTACACTCACCTCTCTTTCCTTACCTTCTACACTTAGCCCTTCACTTAACCTGAGCTTTTCGCAGCTAATTGTATCCTCTACCACCCGAATTCTAGATTCCTGAAATGAATGTTGGACACTTCTATGCTGAGAACATTCTCCAGAATTTACCAAGTGAGGTAAGTATTAGAAGGCAGGATATGTATTTCTCTCCTGCCTGTTCTGCCCAATTTGCATGCAAATGGATTTTTGTATGTTTTTATGGATCAAGGTATATTTGCATGAGGGTGGTGCACACACCCAGGAGTATACCTGATAGAGGATGGTCAGGTGTCTTGCTCTATAACTGTCCACTTGAGACAAAGTCTCTCAGAGACCCTGAAGCTCACCTTAAAGGCTAAACTGGCTAGTTAGCAAGCTCCACCTGTCTTCCTGAACCCCTTTAATTGGAATATAGAAGTGGTTCTCAACCTTCCTAAAACTGTGACTCTTTAATACAATTCCTCATGTTGTAGTAACCACCCCCACCATAACATTACTTTTGTTACTAGTTCATAAATGTAATTTTGCTACTGTTATGGATCTTAATATAAATATCTGATACTTCTGAGGGTCTTAGGTGACCCCTGGGAAAGGGTCCTTCAACCTCCAAAGGGGTCATGACCCACAGGTTGAGAACCTGAGTGACAAGCACATACAGCCATGTCTAGATTTTATGTGAGTGCTAGGGATTTGAAAGTGGATATTCTTGTTTTCACAGCAAGTGTTCTTACCCCCTTGAGATATCTCTCTCGCTCCCACTTTTTTTAAGACATCTATAAAGTCTTCAAGATGTATGGTTAACCTTAAAAATGCAAATTGCTGAACAGTATGAAGAGTATACTACTATTTGTGTTTCTAGAATGGAATGTGTACATATTTTCAGTAGGTAGAACAGTTTCACATACATATCAAAAGACAGTGGGATGGTTGAATCTAGGGAGGAGAACTTAGAGAATAAGAATTAGAGTGGGAAGGAATCTTCCTTTTTATCATATTTCCTTTTACATTTTAACTATTTGTGATATATGCATGCCATCTATACCAAAACAAAATTGCTTTCAGTTTTTAAAGAAGCCTATGTATGCACCATTATTTAAGTTTGAGAAAGATTATATTCTGTTGTATAGTACACCAACTGAACAGTCAAATATTGTCATCCCCAACTTACTGATAAAAAAGCTAAACGTATAGACAATTTAGATAACTTGGTAATTTACATAGCTAATAAGTGATAAGGCAGGAATACAAATTCAAAATTATAGAGTTCCAAAGTTTTTACATATCTACGTCAAGTCAAACTAAACTAAGATAATCATACAGTCACAGTAAAAGAGACAAAATAATCATATTTACCTTTTCTACTTATAAAATATTCTAAACTTGAGACTAGAAATGTAGCTCAGCAGTTAAAAGTGCTTGCTGCACTTCCAGAAGGCCAGAGCCCAGTTCTTTACATCCACATCAAGTAACTCACAACCACTGTAACTCCAGCTCAATAGACCCAGTGCCCTCTCCTGGCCTCTACAGGCACTGCACTCACATGACATACACACACAGCAACACAGGTATAAAATAATAAAAAGTAAAATAAAGCTTTCTAAATTATTATAAATTCATCTGAAAAAAGAAGAAAAGAATCCTAAAAAGTGTAGAGACTTAAAAGAGCAATAAAAACTACATATAAATTTACTTACAGATAACTTTAATGAAAAGTATATAGCATCATAACACGAAAATAAGACAATATTGAGAAAACTGGAGGAACAACTAAATAAATGCAATGTTACACCCACTGAAAACCTTATCACTAAGTTATCAGTTCTTCTAGAACTGATCTATAAATTCAGGGAAATCACTATTAAAATCTGAACAGTCTTATTTTAGAAATTGAAAGCTAAATCTAAAATTTATGTTACAATATGAAGAGTCAAACTTCTGAAAAAAAAAGAAAAAAACTTGGAAACTTACATCCCATCCATATATTTACTATAAAGTTATAGCAAACAACACAGTGTGAAAATGACATATGATTGATAAATATATATCAATGAAATAGCATAGAGCAAAGAAGGTGTAAATAACTCCTACAAAACAAATTTTTTAAAAGACAACTTCCCACAAAATGAGTAAAGAAAATGTGAAGAAACACAACAAATGGAATGTTATAAATAAGCTATAAATATGTGATCACACATCACATAAATGCAAATAATAACCACATACTCACTGCAATGGCTAAATTTTTTTTTTTTTTTGGTTTTTCGAGACAGGGTTTCTCTGTTTAAAAAATTTCTAAATTTAAATACTGATTTACATTTTAAAGGTAACTATACCAATGACAAAGACTCAGAAAAACAGGAACTTGCATTAATTTTTGATGATTTATATGGATGTTTCTTAATAAAATTGAATATAAAACTATATCATGATCCTTTACTTCCTTCCCTGGAACTAAAAATTTGAGAAATTAATGCACATGTCCTCAAGAACATTCAAGTAGAGAATGTTTGGTGCACCTTTATTCAAATATACTGGGTGTTCATCAATAAAAGAAAGGAAAACAAATTGTGATATGCCTACACAGTGAATCTCTACCCAGCAATAAACAGGAATGAGCTAGTAGTGCATAGGGCATCATAGTGGGGGTATCATTATATTGACTGGGAAAAACAAGATACATAGGCTCTGTGGATATGAAATGCAGAACAAACATAACTCATCTGTGGTGATAAAAAAAATCAGGGCAATAAGTGACTGGTGAAGAGAATTGATTGAATAAAGGTGAAAATGAACTTTCTGGAGTAACAGAGAATCTTATACATTAGAGTGCCAGCTACAAGGATATAAATATTGTGAAAAATCATTGACTTGTACACATTAGGTTGGAGAATTTTACAGTGTGTAATTATATTTCACTGAAAAGTTGAGGAAAAAAAACACCAACAGAAGCAGGGCAGGAGGAAGAGCTGATAAAACACACTCATGACATTGTTCCATGTGCTGTTATTTTCCTTCAACTGTGGTAGCACTGTGGCATGTTATTTTTAGAATGCAAGTCATAGAGGTAGAAGCTACATCTGTTTAACTTGTTCCACACAATTCCAATCTCATTGTCAATTACTAGTGATGTTGGAGGAGGAGGAAAATGATAGCTGATGGTTAAAGAACAAAT
>CAJQZJ010031217.1:0-32650 GCA_907164525.1 Lophiomys imhausi
AGGATAAAGAATAATTCTGGATGGAGTACAATTCCATATTTTAAGGTGTATTACAGAGCTATAGTGACCAAAACAATATGGTACATGCACAAAAACAGGCATGTAGACCAATGGAACAAAACTGAAAATCCAAACATGAGCATACATAATTTCAGCCATGTACTATTTGAAAAAGAAACCAAAAAAAATATCAACAAAAATATACTGGAGAAAAGAAAGCTGTTTTCAACAAATTGTGGTAAGAAAACTGGATGTCCACATGCAGAACAATGAAAGTAGGCCCTTACCTATCACCTTTCACAAATACTAATTCCAATTGGGTCAAGTACCTAAATGTGAAATGTGAAACATTGAAATGTTAGAAGAAACAATAGGCAGTATTGAATATGATAAAGATGTACAAATGAATTCATGAATAGAATTCCATTTGCCCAAGAATAAAAGTTGACAATTGACAAGTGGAACTTCATAAAACTAAAAAGCTTCTGGTACAGCTAATGAGGCAATCAACATGGTAGAGAGGAAGCCTACAGAATGGGAGAGAATCTTTGCCAGCTATTTGCATCTAACAGAGGATTATTATCCAGAATATACAAAGAACTAGACAAACAAAGTATCAAACAAAAAAGGACACCCCAAATATAAATTCACACACCTATGGACACCAGTCAGAAATATACAATGGAAAAATAAAGCATCTTCAACAAATGATGCTGGTCTAACTGGATATCTGCATGTAAAAGAATGCAAATAGATCCATATTTATCACCCTGAACAAAACTCAAGTTCAAGTGGATCAAAGAAATGAACATAGGTACACTGAACCTGGTAGAAGGAAAAGTAGGGAAAAGCCTTGAATACATTGGCACAGGAGACAACTTCCTGAACAGAAGGATAATAGCTCAGGCACTAAGATTGACAATTAATAAATGGGACTTTATGAAATGAAAAGCTTATAAGTCAAAGGACACCACAAATAGAACAAAATGCCAATCTATAGAAGAGAAGATATTCATCAACTCCAAATCCAACAGCTAGACATACAAAATATAAAAAGAACTCAATAAACTGTACATCAACAAACCAAATGATTCAATTAAAAAATGGGGTAGAGATATAAAGAGAATTCTCAACAGTGGAATCCCAAATTGCTGAGAAACAGGACTCCATTAAGGAAATGTTCAACATCCATAGCTGTCATGGAAATGCAAACAAAACTACTTTGAGATACCATCTTACACCTGTCAGAATGATTAAGATCAATAACACAAGTGACAGCTCAGGCTGTTGAGGATGTGGAGCAAGAGAAACACTCCTGCATTGCTGGTGGGAATGCAAACTTTTACAGCCACTAAGGAAACTAATATGGTGGTTCCTCAGAAAACCAGTAATCAATCTACCTCAAGATCCAGCTATACCACTCTTAGGGCTATATCCAAAAGATTATCTATCCTAATACAAGGATACTTTCTCAGCTATGTTCATAGCAGCTCTATTTATAATACCTAGAAATTGGAAATAACTTAGATGTCCCTCCACTCAAGAATGGATAAAGAGAATGTTTTACACAGAGAAGTACTACTCAGCCATTAAAAAATAACATCATGAAATTTGCACAGAAACAGATGAAACTAAAAAAAAAAAAAATCATCCTGAGAGAGGTAACCCAGACCCAGAAAGACCAACATGGTATGCATTCACTTATCATCGGATATTACCTGTTAAGTAAATGATAGTTATGCTATAATACACAGATGCAGAGAGGCTAAGTAAAAAAGAGGGCTGGAGGGGGAGGGCATGGATCTCTCTGGGAAGGAGAAATAGAATGGATTTTTCAAGTGGACTTGGAGAAGATGAAGATGGAAAGAGGAAAGGGTTGGGGAGAGATGGAGGGGACAGCATTGGGAGAGATTACTGGAATTGGGGAGAATGTGGAGGGCAATGTGGAAAACTAGTGCAATGGAAACTCCCTGTAATCTATGAGGGTGACCCTAGCAAAGACTCCTAGTAATGGAGGATAAGGAGCCTGAAAGGACCATCTTCTGTAACTAGGCAAGGTTTCCAGTGGTGGGACTAGGACACTAACCCAGCCATGAAACTTTCAACCTACAATTTATCTTGCCTGCAAAATGTGCTGAGGAAATGGTGGCACAGTTATTGTGGGAGTTGCCAAGTGATCACTGGTCTAAGTTGAGGTCTACACCATTAGAGGGAGCCCATGGCTGGAGGACAGAAATGAAAAGTTGGATAGCTCAGAGATCTAGGGTAGAATCAAACATAACTGTCAAAAAAAGTCAGTAAAATGATTCCTAATGATATTCTGTTATATTCCTAGATGGGTGCCATATCCATTTATTATTAGAGAGGCTTCCTCTGGCACCGTATGGGAGCAGGTACAGAGCTCCAAACCCACATATTAGACAGAGTTTGTGGAAGCCCCTAGAATAGGAGGAGGAAGGATTGTAAGAGCAACAGGGGTCAAAACACCTGGAAAACATCACCCACAGAATCAACTAAGCAGGGCTCATAGGGGCTCACAGAGATTAAAGTGGGAATCATGGAGCCTACGTGGATATGTGCTGCATCCTCTGCAAATATATTGTAGTTGTTTAGCTTGGGGTTTTTGTGGGACTCTTAACAGTGAGAATGGGTGTGCCTCTGACTCTTTTCTCTGACCCTGAGAATTATTTCCTCCTCCTGTGTTGCCTTGTCTAGCCTTGATTGAGGGTTTGTGTCTATTCTTATTTCATCTTGTTACATAGTGTTCAGTTGATATCCTTGAGAGGCCTGTTCTGTTCCGAAGGAAAACAGGAAGAGAGGATCTGGGGGAGAGGATAGGTCGGGGAGGGACTGAGAGGAGTAGAGGGAGGAGAGGATGTGGTCAGGATGCATTTTATGAGAAAAGAATAAAAAGAAGCACATCTCAAAAATGTGCCAGGAACCTGAATAGAGATCCGAATATTCCAGAAATATGTTGTCATTTTTTTTATTTTTCCTAGGGACAATACAAATCAAAACAATTTTGAGATTTCATCTTACCTCAGTCAGAGTGGCAGTGATTAATGGAAGAACTGACAACAAATGGTGCAGGAGATGAGGGAGAAGGAAGGGATTCTTCATTCCCTGTTGGTGGGATTGCAAACTGGTGCAGCCACCATAGAAATAAGTGTGGAGAATTCTAAGGAGCCAAAACTAAATCTACCATATAATCCAGCAGAACCACTCCTTGGCATATGCCAAAAGTACTCAATATCCTACTCTATGGTTCTCAGCCATGTTCTCAACAGCCAGAAATCTGAAACCGTTAAATATTTTACAACTGACAATTGGATAATAAAAATGTGGCACATATATACTACTCAGTTGTAATGTAAAATTACATCATGAACTTTGTAGGTAAATAGATGGAGCTAGAGAAAATCATGTTGAGCCAAGTAACAGACCCAGAAAAAAAAAATGCTGCATGATTTCTCTCGTTGGAGTAGAAATAGAGTTGGGAATAGCAGTGTACAAGTTGTCTGGGAAGTGGGAAACAGTGGACTCTTTTAGGGAAGGGGGAGGTAAATACAGAAATAGGTGGGAAAGGGAAAAGGGGAATAGCTAAATAAAAGTGATCTGATAGGAGAAATGGGAATTTAGGGAGGCTCTTTTAGTAAAGTAGGAAGGAGTCTCATATAGAAGAGGGAGCGAGATAGGTAAAATGACAATACGGATGGCTGAAAAGGCCACAGGGAATCATTCTATTTACTATTAACCTAAATACTCTATATAATACATGTAATTCTGTGTATAAATTGAGTATATAGTTTTAATGAAGTTTCTCATCTGGGCTGACTGTGCGTCCTTTAGGAACCAAAGATAAACTAACAAAATTTCAATACCAGACATGAGAAGCCCTCTTTTGAGTTTCTGGGCAGGGCTGTCCAAGACTCTCAAATCATATAGCTTATTGCTGTAGTCTTTGGTTACCTCTCAGAGGTATAAAGTAAGTCAAAAGTCCCTATTGCTAGAGACATCATGCATTTCAGAAAAGGGTTCAGAGACCCCTGAACTTGAACTGACCTAAATGTTCCCTCTCTGCCTGCATTCTAGCTTTCATGGTACCAGAAGGCACCATGTGAGCTTCTAAAAGAAAGAGGGGACTAACAGTCCTATCCTGCTATGACACCTGTGAACCACAAGCAGCATTGCACAATAACCTTAAGGGTAAAGTATTGGCATGAACACCTTAGTGGTAATCAACAGATCTCTAGACATAAGACCAACTCAATGGGCCAGAAATCACTCCTGTACTGGAAACCTAGCTAACTATTCATGACTAGTGAAGTTATTAGAAGAGAATCTACAACTACTAATTTAATAAACGAGTATAATCCCTACCAACAATCTATAAACATTTGTCACTATATCCACAGATATAAATGTAGTCTTCACCCTTTATCAAGCAAACTTTACAAAAAATGGAGATCACTACAGAAAACAAAACCAATCAAAATGCAGAGTTTGAAAACCTATTCGCAATGACTACATCTACAAAATACTTTCAATCCTAAGACTTGGGGCAAAACTTTGGAAGAGACAGCAGAAAGATTGTAAGAGTCAGAGGATCAGAAAGTTGGCTGTGAGACTGTGTCAAAAGGCCACAAGGAAGATACCAATGTCCATGCCAAAATGGTTGGGGAAAGGCTACCAGGCCTCAACCCTACACAAAGTACTATAGATAACTGAGAAAAGCTGGGAGCAGGAGAGATGGTCTTCACCAGGGAAGATCATACCAATTGCTTTTTCAGGGCCAAATGGTCAGCCTTGAAAATGCCCATACATGTAGCAGTAGTAGTGAGAGTTTAGTCTGTATAACAGACTAAACAGGTTATATTTAGGATGTGTATGTGTGTGTGTGTGTTTGTGTGTGTGTGTGTGTGTGTGTTATCTTAAATATAACCTGTTTACATGTTATATATATACACCTGTATATCAACCTATACATGTAAATATACTATTTATTGTAAATATATAATACTAAATATAACAAACATGCATGTATATGTGTGTGTGCATATATATATATATATATATATATATTTCATGAATTTGTAAAAGAGCAGGGAGGGATGTATGGGAAGGTTTGAAGGGAGGAAAAGGAAGCAAGAAATGTTCTAAATATATATAATCTCAAAAATAAAAAGAGAAAACCCTTTTGAAGCAAAATACTTCAGAAGCTTCCTAAAATATGTCTATATATACATTAAAAAAGCAAAAATGGAATTATCTTATAACAAAGCAACATTGCTTTTACTATACACTAGAGGCTAAGCAATGAAAAGTCCAGTTACTTGTCACTCTCTAGAATTTGATGGTAAGATGTTATGCTGAAATACGTATAACATATTTGAGTCATACAATTTGGAGAAATCAAGATGGTGAAGACCTATGGTTTCATCCCTAGAAGATAGCCTTCATAGCGCTGAAAAGGGTTATGGATACTGCCAGAAGAGAAAAGTTATCATTAATTTCAGTCAGGCATGAACCTTGTGAGCTATAACAAGCATCCTGACATGACATGTCCATTGGTGCAATAGCACAAACATTATGGGAGTATCCTACTACTTTCTGATTGTATTTATGTCACCACACAAGATAAAAACTATATCTGGCACCATTATCAGCAGGTAAACAATGTATGGCTCAACAGACCATAGACCCTAGGAGAGAACCTACTAATATCATGCAGATAAACAGATATAGTATTAAACCAATTCCTAATGACTTATCCTTACACACATAGAATAAGGCTCAACTCTCATCAGAGAAGGTTCTACACAGAGATTTACAACTTCCCATGGCGCAGAGATAAAGAGATTAAGATTAAGCCCTAAGGAGGAACAGAAAGAATGTAAGAGTCACATGACATGATCTTATATGTATAAACTTTTAACTGTTCTTCTCAAAATAATGAAATCTTAAATTCAATAATGATATATAATATTG
Organism: Lophiomys imhausi; assembly: GCA_907164525.1. Lineage (NCBI taxonomy): Eukaryota > Metazoa > Chordata > Mammalia > Rodentia > Muridae > Lophiomys > Lophiomys imhausi. Next base: position 5,989 of record CAJQZJ010031217.1, read on the forward strand.
GGTCAACATGCAGAAAACAGTAGTAGTATTATATGCGAGTAGTAGGTTATCTTCAAGTTAAACCAATAAATGAATCAAATTTATAATAGCTACACAATCTTAGAAATATTTTTAGCCAAATATAAATGATATTAATAATGAATCTTATAAATCATTTGTGAAGAAACTTAGGACACACACAAAAAAATAAAATAGAAAAGAATCATCTGTTCACTGATTAGAAAAATCAATATTATTGAGACTATCTACTACCTAAAACATTACATAGACTTTATGAAACCCTTGTCAAAATACCAAGGATAATCTTCACATAACCAGAAAAAAATTTATTGTTTAAACAGAAACATAGAACATTTTAATTAGCCAAAGCCACTCTGAGTAAAAATAATCAAGCAAAGGACCTTACACCATTTGATTTCTAATTGTACTATAAGTTGCAAGAATGAAAACAGCATTATGTTGGCATGCATACAGGCACAAATAACGATAGATCAGAATAGACAGCCAAGATGTAAATCTGCACATAGATAGCCAACTCATTTTCAACAGAGGTGCTTGTAACATACTTGGATGCTGACAATATTATAACTGACTTTTGGAAAATGTGGTATCCAGACATTAAAAAAATATATATATATCACAATATTTCAGCAATTACAACTAATAAGCTCAAATTACATTAAATACTTATACATAAGACTTGATGCTATGAATTTTAAGATTAAAATATAAGGGCAACACTTTAGGACATTGGAGTGGCCAAGAATTTTTTAACTGAAAAAGTGAACAAACGAAATAATAAATGGAGTGTAAAGGTCACCTAAAAAATGAGAAAATAATTGTAAACCATATAAATAACAATGAATTGATACCCAAAATATAAGGAAACTCTAAAACTTCAGTAGCAAAAAATACAAGTCTTATGAAATTTCCATAAATACATGCAATGTATTCTGATCATATTATTATAGTCATCCCCTATGTACCATATTATATTAATTTCCTTCACTCTTCTGTATCTTTGACACTCTTTCTGTTACTTTCACACATCTTTTTCCTCCCTAAATTCTATATATGAAAAAAAATATAATACTGTCTTGGAAAGACTAGTTTGTTTCACTTTAACACAATGATCTCCAGTTCCATTCATTTAATTACAAAGAGCATTAATACGTTTTTTATAAGTTAAAATGAAACTACATACAATTGAAGGCAAGTTGTTAATAACTTAAAATGGAGTGATTTAATTAATTAGCCATTTTTTTGAGACAGGGTTTCTCTGTGTAACAGTACTGGCTGTCCTAGAACTCACTTTATACAACAGGCTGGCCTTGAACTCACAAAGATCAGCCTGCCTCTGCCTCTTGAGTGCTGGAATTAAAGGTGTGTGTTGCCATGCCTGACTTATAACATTTAATTTTATTTTGGTTGAAAAAGGAATCAAATCACACCATTATAAAATGATATCAACAAATCACAAAATAATACAGCTAGTCAGGAGCAATGGAACAAAACAACTAAAAGACAGTAGGAAATAATTAAAATGACAATAGCAAGTACTTCTTCATCAATAGTTATTTTTAAACAAATGCATTAAATTTCTCCAATCAAAAAACAAAAACAAAAACAAAACCCAAACCAGAGTAGTTCAATGGGCTAAAATAAAAAGTCAAAACAATAATAAATATTCAAATACATGCTGTCTATAAGAGACTAACAAAGATACATATATGATGAAAGTGAAGGAATAGAGAAGGATATTTCTTACAAAGGTAACAAAAAGGGGTAGCTAAACTTATTTCAGAAACACTACAATTTAATGAAAAACCTGTCACATAAGACAAAGATGGTCATTACATAACAAAGAAAAATATATTTGATATAAAAATAAATTTACCCTAAATTAAAGAACCTAAATCTATAAAGCATATTGACAACAGTAAGAAAAAGTCAGTAATATAAAAATAGAAGATTTACTACCTCACAGTAGTAAGTAAACCATAGAGACAAAATAGTGAATCAGACAGATACAGAACATCATACCTAAGAGTAAGAGACTCTGTTTGATTCAAGTACATAAAGAATATTTTACAGAAAAGACCATATATTGTATCACAAAATGAATTTTAGTGAAATTTGAGAAGGGCTGAAATAGTATTGTCTAATTAGAAAGGAGCATGGAATATAACTATTCTTTTTAAAAAGGGCATTTACTGTCATTAGGTGTCAGACAAGTTCAAGTTTAGAACACAATATCATTTTCTATGTACTAGATCATCTAAACTAAAAAATAGTGATAACTTCAAATTCTTGTGAAGACACTGATGAGGAAAGCTGTTAAGATATTTGAGTGATAATGGCATGAAATCTCTCCAAAAAATTTACTTCAATATTTCATCCTATGCTTCATCTATTGCTGATGCTGCTTGGATAAGTTGCTACATTTCATTTTCTACATTTGTTTTCTTGCAAGAAAAAAAAAACCTTCTCTGATCATACTAGGAATATTTTTTTGTGTTAAAATCGTTTCTACGAAAAAAGTAAAATCCACTGCAGATTTATTGTTTTATTTTTATTTTCAGAGTAGGTAAGTTCATATTCTATGGGTACAAGAAAAATAGCTTCCACTGAAGGTTTTGTTTGGGAGTAGGAGATCTCTGTGACTCAACTTAGAAATTTTTTTTATTTAGTATGTATCCATCATCCACACCTACTATTATGTTTGGAAGCTTTTGTGTACTTTTGACACGAACACATTAGTCTTGAAAGTTTCCTCTTTGTTATAACAAAATGACAAAAATCTCATTATATTCATTTCCTATCTGAAATCTGGAGTTTCCTGATACTCTTTGTGGAGGATAGGATTTAACTTTTGTGTGTAGTTTGTAGTTTTTATTCTAGATTATTTTGAAGGAAAAAGGTACTATTCAGTGTTAATTTAGTTTTATTATAATGTCAGTTAAGCATGAACAAAACTAAAGCAATATAGAAATACATTCTTTGTTTTTTTGGTGTTTGTGCAAATCAGAAAACAAACAAAAATCCCATTTAACTAACAGCATTAATTTAATATTGCACATCATATTTTTTATGAAACTAAATTGTAGCTCACACATGAATATGACTTCAGTGGCATATTGAACGTGCCTTGCCCTATTGTGTGCTATGAAATGACTCGCTCCACCCATCCCTCTAACAAGATATTTTATTATGCACAGTACACTGGGTAGTACCATATAATTTACAAATGAAATCTGACTCTTGTTTCAAATCATCCCACAACAATTAAAACAGTGTTATCTAGTCTCAACATGTTTGTAAACAGAAATATAAATATGAATGTTGACAGTATTTATTTGTAAAGTGTTCTTCTAGTTGACCCAGAATATACTATGTTCATTCATTTTGTATTATTCCATGGGAGTTGCCTAGGTTACAGTGAAAGCAAGAAGAGGAATACAGTTCATAAATGAGATTCAGTTTAAAGAGAATATACCCGATGACAAACTGACTGCAGAATTATTTAAGAAAAAAGAGACAAATATTTGGTTTCTAAATGTACCGTAACAATTCACTATTAGTTGGCTGAGGTTACTGAGGAAGTCAGTGGGAGTGAATTGGACAATCTACAAAACAAAGCACACTATAAATTATAGCATTTATAGAATCCGATTATATTGTTGGTCTGGGAGCTAGTATGAAACTGCAGAGGCTCTAAAATATCAACACATAAGAATTTATTATTTCTTGAAAACACCACAAAAACCTCTGCTTCATTTTTTTTCTGCCATATGGTAGTCAGTTTCCTCCTTCAAATGAGTATCATTTATGATTAGATTTATTTTTATTTCATTAAATTGGGTTATATGGAAGAGAAACAAATTAGAAGAGCATTACAATGGCCTCACTTGCTGAGAACTTCAAGTAAGAATGGAGTGTGGAGATTAAATTCTCTATATTTTTCTGGCTTGAAAAATTGGGACTTCATGATTAAACAGACACAAAATGACTGTTTAGCATAGTGTAGTAATGCTAGTATAAAGGGATTTGAATTGGAACAAAGGTTGATGTTAGAAATGGGGGAAGTTTGGTGAATGCTACAGATGTTAAGGAGGTAGAATTTTCATGACATTTTGCTTGGCCAGATGTTAAAGAAAAGAAGAGCAAGGATGAATTTTGAGTTTTTAAAAAATTATCTACCAGAGTGTTGCTATTCACAAGGTGATACACACACACACACACACACACACACACACACACACCCGCACGCACGCACGCACGCACGCAAAACTCCACTTCATTTTCAAGTTTCTTCTAGGTATTAGTTGGCATTGTCACAGAAAAAGAACATTAAGCAATGTTTGGCAAAGTATTAAATACAGAAATATGTTACCATAAGTACTTATAAAAATACATTTTTTCATCTATGAAGGAAAATAGAAGTGTAAAGAAATGACAGCTAAAAGTCAAGCAAACCGTGGCCCTTAAATCAAATCTGGATAAGTAACATTTTCTTTATTTTCTTCTCTCTCTCTTTTTATATTCTGCAACTGAAAGGGGATTTATATTTTTAGATTGTTAAAAGAAATCTCCAAAGGAATAATTTCAAAACAAATAAAATGGAATACAATTCAAATGTTAAAATATATAAATTTCTAACAGCATATAACCTTGCTCACCATGTACAAATTGTGGCTGCTTCTGGGCTGTAGTTCCAGAGTTGAATAGTTGTGATATAGCTTGGGTTGGGTATGTAGTTCAGCAGAACAGAACTCACTCTCTATTGAGTGAGGTACTGAGCTTGATCCCAAGCACCATGAGAATAATATTTATTACTTTTTATTTTTAAAAGTAAAATATCTAGTACCTGGCAGCTTTCAGGAAAAGACTACTGTCTCCTTGTCAGATAGTACTTAGAGTCTCTTATCTTTCTAGACAATCTTTTAAAAATCTCTAGAGGTATATCGTTCTAGATCCTTGAATAAATTATCAAAATGATCTAGAACAATAATATCTTTTGTTTTTAGATATTCAGATTATTTACTCTATGATAATGAGTTATCTTTCTCTCATCCTTGTTTAAATAGTGCTATAGATCCTGAGTGATCACATAATTAAGGCTTAATTCTCAGAACATAAGACATGTTAAAATTACAACCTAGTTCATACCTCCTTTTCTGTCACATTTCATCATTTTTTCTTGTACACTTGCCAGATTTTTCACCTTTCTACTTCATACAGACAGAAACTGAAAGTGTCATATTCTGGAATCTGGAATTGTTCAGTGCTCACTTCATTTAGTTTTCCTGTCTACATTTCATTCCATTTAAAAACAAAACTGCATTTTTCTTACTTTCTTTGTCAAATTATCTCCATTGTAAAAGGGATGCAGAAGAGAATGGAGGGAACCCGAAAATCCTACATAGGTTTTGCTGGTGGAGAGGCAATATCTCTGTAGTCAGTCTAATTTATCAAATTCTCTAGGGTAGTAGGATGTGTTGGGGGGAGAGGGGAGAGAGGGGGAGAGGGGGAGAAAAGGGAACAGAGAGTGGGAGAGGGGAGGAGAGAGAGAGAGAGAGAGAGAGAGAGAGAGAGAGAGAGAGAGAGAGAGAAGTTTTAAATGGCAAGTAGTATCTATTAGAGGTTCAGCCAGTGGTCATTCTGCTTTTCCCTCCTTCTGTTCACCCCATTTGGGAAACCTGGAAAATAAAATCTTCCCAGGGAAACTCCTCAGGGACATCCCAAGATCTGATCTTGCGCACTCGGACTCCACTGGAGGTGCAGCTTTTGCAGGGAGTCCGCGGGGTCTCAGAGAGCACAAGCCCAGCGCAGGCTCCACGGTTGGTGTGGTGCGCGCGTGCGCGCGTTCCCCCTTTGGCCCCCTACCCTGCAGCAAGGGTTGTGTGACGTAATGCAACCTCAGCATGTAAGAACGCTTTAAAGCAGGACCCGGCGGCGCGCCTCTCAGACGCAGAGTAGCCTGTGATTGGCTAGGGCTGTGGAACCTCGGAAACCCGGACGCGAGGAACGGCTGTCGCCCCTCGCGGCAGTGGAGAGCGCGGGCCTCAGTCTAACTGGCAGCGGGGAAGGCGGTGGCGGTTGCGGCCCGCGGCGGCGGTGACAGGTAAGGAGACTCCCGAGGAGAAACTCCGGAGCGTCGGCTCTGCCATGCTCAGCGTGTCTGTGAGGGGAGAGGCTCCCACTCAGAGTCTCAGGGAAGGCGAAGGGAACAATGGAAGTGGCGTCTAGTCCCTGAGCTCTACCTCAGCCTCCGGAGACCCGCTTCCTCCTCTGCCGCCATCCGAGGCCGGAGCAACGATGGGAGGTGAGGGTCCCCTCCTCAGTCAGCCCCCTCCTCTCCTAGATTGGAGGCCCCCCGGGGGAGCTAGAGCCCTCGTTGTGGCCGTCGGTGGCTTAGGGTGACAGGAAAATGGCGGAAAACAAAACGGTGGCGAGTGCGGCGTCCCCTTGGCATTTTCTCTGAGGGACCCCCCCCCCCCCATGTTCCATCCCGCTCCCCCCATCCCCGTCGTTGCGCTCGTTTGCGGCGGCTGTGGCTGCCGGGAGCCTTCGGCACGCCCGAGGGCTAGCCGGCTCTGCCGCTGAAGTGGCCTGTGGCCGGGCGTGGGAGGGAGCGGGGTACCGGAGCCAGCTGTCAGAGCCCGGCTGTGTGTGTGTGGGGGGGTTGTGCCGTGTGTGTGTGTGTGTGGGGGGGTGCTGTGTGCGGCAACAGTGGCTTCGGCTTCAACACCACCATTTTGCTTGGCGGCCCGCTCCCACGTATGGCGTGGCCGCAGGAGCGAGGGGTGGCGAGCGTCCTGGAGGCACGGGGTAGGGGCAGCGCCAGTGACCGCTGTGCCGCGGGAGAGCAGGGAGGGCGCAGCGGAGGACTCCTCCTCAGCTCTGTCTCGCCTTCCTGTTGGGAAGGCTCTTGTTCTTTTTCGCTGGAATACCAGTCGGTTGGGGGGACATCGGGGAGGGCACGTGTGTGCGTTCTGCTGGAAACGATTGAAACTTGGCACGGTCGTGGGAAAGGGAGACTTCTGCGGGAAGAGTGCTGCTGTGTCCAAAGCTGCAATACTGCTACTTGCCAGGGCTCCTTTGTCTATCTCTGCAAATACCACTTTCTCATTATCTTTCCCAGCTGCCTTACCATTTCTCCTCTATCCCTCGCCCTGTTGACATCACTGAGAAGCTTGCACCCAAAGGAGCTGTTTGTAGGAGGCATATGAGAGTAAAATTTGATTTCTGTGTTTTCTGCTTCCCGTGCACTGATAGAAGGATGTTTACTTGAAGCGTAGTTGTTTGGTTTATCTCGGTTCGATAAGCGTGTCTGATACACTCTTGAGAAGACTGAGAAGCTTAGCTACCTATTGGTTATTAAACACCATACTGCTGTTCCCTTACATTATTTATTATTGATCTTATTGAAACTTCCTATATGTGAAAAAGTATTCCACTTTATTTGTTTGATATTCATACAGTCTCATACTTTCCAAAATACTTGCCTTGTATGTTGGAATTTTCACACTTCGTTGAGTGCTAGGGCAGATTTTTCTGTGTGGATTTGGCAAAGATAAACCGTATCCTTGGTGGTTTTTTTATATAAGCTGTTTTAAAAACTCGCCTAAAAGAAGATTTTGGTTTAATCAAGCAGTCGAATTCTAAATGTAATATTTTTATATTGTAGTAGTTTTCTTTGGTGGGGGAGCGGGGTCTTTTTAGGTAAACCCAGATTGATCATGTGAGCTTTTTGCAACCTCACCTTACAAATTGAAGAGTAAAGAAAAACATTCTTAAGTTGTGTAAGAGATTTGGTTTAAAATGTCTTGAATTATCCAATTTGTATTTTCATAATAGGTAAAGAACATTTTCCCAAAGAAAAGGCATTACTTGGAAGGAAAAAAATAAGAAGTTTTGCAAAATTCGCTTTACAATTCATATGAAAATCTACAATTTCTTCAGTCCAGTTGTGTAAAGGTGATTAACAACTTATTTATTCTATTCTTCAGTAATTATATCAAAATTTCAAATCATAGAATGACATTTGTAGTAGTATTAGTCATCTGATAAAGAAAGCAAATGTTAAATTTGAAGTTCACATAGTATAGTGTTAAGTGTCAAAACCAAATCCTTATGGCATTTTTATTAAAATGTATGGATGAAAAGGTAATTTGTGGTGAGCTCCATTGGCCTTTTGTCCTCATCTTGGATGCCAGCATGTTAGCAAACATACTAATTTGAAAGAAAGGCAAAATATAGTTAAGAAGTCAAATATCTAATTTTGCTCCCACATAATTTACCTAATTATTTTGGTACTTAGAAATAATTACCCACTGATATAGCATATTTTGTGTACAAAATATACAGCTCAAATGTTTAATAATACATTTCTCTCCAAGATTCTTCTGTCTGTTGCACAGCTGTAGACTTTTACAACAAAGAAAAAAAAAATAGCCATACCCCAGTACTTAAGAACTTATTTTGTTTTTGTGTCGTCATCCTAAAATTTTCATTAAGGACATACCTTTGTATGATATGGCTCAATTTAACAAACACTTCTGAGTGCAAATAGGATAAATATCTATTAAAATACGTACTTCTTAATTGTTTGTTTAGAATCTTTTGTTGGGGCAATGTGCATATGCAATTATAAATAATATATTGAATGACAACATCTGGCTTTCTGTTCCACACTGTCTGCTGATAGGTCTTAATATAGGAAATGAAATAGATTCATCTATTGCTGTAAAATCTTCCATGAGAATAGCATTATTAACATTACTGGAAAATATCAGTCTACAATTGTAAGCAAATAATATGCTAAAAGAAACAATGCTAAATGTTTGTATGTGATCGATCTTATCTTTACCATATTTAGGAAGCAGTCATGTTTTCATGAGTCCTCAAAACTGTGAGACAAGAGAATGTAGTAGAGTGAGGCCAGAAGTCCTTACTGGTTCAAAGAACTCCGGGAAAACTTGTGATAGAACATTTTGCATTATAAGTAGAACCCCAGGAGCCAGAGGTGAATACAATATCTGCAGAGCTCCGCTGCAGGGCTGATCTGGTCCTGGAAGAAATGGATGAGAGCTACTGGATGAAATTCACTAATACTAGACATCTGAGTCCTCTAGTAATGTATAAATATCCCAACTATTAATCTGTCGTCATCTTATTCTTTTTATTTATCATGTATATTTTAACTGGACTTCAGTCTTATAATTTTGTTCGTTTGCTTGTTTTTATTACATTCCTATGGCTCATCACCATTAACTGTGACTCATTTTCTGTTAATTTGGTTTTACTTCCACCTGCCTCTTTTATGTATGGTTCTCACATAAAGCATCTAAACAGTTTTGGGATTTTCTTTTCTTTTGTAATGAGCTTTGCACACCTGGTCGAAAGGCATATTTTCTATTGTATTTTTCTCAAAACAGTTGACTTGGAGATAAATGTATTTAAATTATTTCAAACCATTCATTTTACAGATTTTTGTGAATAAAATTTGCTAAGGATGGAGTCAGGTGGTGGAAGTCTTGGATTGCACACTTCAGATGCTAGAATATCCCATACCATGATTATGCAAGATTTTGGTAAAGCATTTTCTTTGTTGTACTTTATCATTATAAAGTAAGAATATATTAAAAATAAGCAAAAGAAGCATAATTACAATGAAATAATTTTTACTTGAAAAATAAGATTGTACAGCTTGTTTTTTTAAAACCATATATGAACAATCTATTTAAGATCATATAATTTGTAAGACAATTGGAATAAAGACTTTGGATACAAAAGTAATATTTTACTAGAAGTGAAAAACTCACTATGCATAATTGCATAATTGTATCAGGTTATGATAGTATATATTAGTTTTAAGATGTGGAAAATGTTAAATCAGCTCTCTAAAATATACTTTATGTTGCATTGTTCATAAAGCTAGAAAGGGAAATGCTTCCATCAATACAAATGATAAAGATGATTATAGAAATATAAATAATATACTTGGTAATTATGTTCAGATATCATTTTCTCAAGATTGTTACCAATGGAATGGAGTTCTTTAAAAAAAAGATATGTGTGTGTGTGTGCGTGTGTGTCATGTGTTTAGGTGCCCACAGATTCCAAAAGCAGGCATTGGCTATCCTGGTGCCAGAGTTATAGGTGGCTGTGAGGTGTCTGACATGGGGTTCTTAGAACTGAACTCAGTTCCTCTAAGAGCAAGCACTTTTAACAACTGAGCAATTTCTCCAGCTCACTTTTTACTTTTGACCCCTAATAAAAGATTCCTTACTTCTATGCCCATTGTTTTTCAATAACTTTAAGGCAGTAATTATTTTGATGAATGTGTTAAACTACTTTAATGGTCTAAAAGGAAACTAAATTTTGGGAAAGTTTGTCTGAATTTTAGAGGAGATAGGGGTATCCAAATTGAAGAAGCAGGGATGGGATTTTAAGAATTGAAGATGAGACAGGAATGAAAGTAGAAAACAGAAATGATAAATTGGTGTAAGAAAGACACAGTACCCATGAGGTGATGTGGAGTTGATGAAGCTGAAATCAGTGATGGGGCACTAGCACTAGTAATACTTTGCTCAACTAAGAAAATGCTGCTCCTTTTCGCAGCATGGTTTAACATACCATTGCTGCACTGTTTTAAAGTTCACAGTAACAAGAATTAGAGGAATTGTAGTCTAGTCTTCACAGTGATGTTATCTAGGTTATAAACTTGGCTGGATCATTGATAAACTTTTACAATGAGGAGGTTGAGCTAATAACATTTAAGGTCCTCTTCTGTGATTATCTGACATTTGTTGGATACCTCAGGGTTGAATTCAGTAACTATTGAGATGATCGTTAAGGTGATATATAAAGGAGTTATGGATTTATTCTCCTAAAATATAAGTGGACTTCATTGTTTATGGATGATTTATAAATGATTTGGGGTGAGTTAAAAAAAGTACAAGAATTGTGATAGTTAATCTTGATTGGTGACTCAATTGGTTTGAGAAGATTTTAAGTGATTATCAAAGCGCATGATATGACTTTGTCTGTTAGTATGTTTTTACAGAGGATTGAGTTGAACGAAAGACTCAGCTTACACATAAACATCACCATCTAGCAGACTAGCTACCTCTATGAGATAGAATAGGGAGAATGGAGAATGCCCTCTACCACAGGCATAGTCTCCTTCTGCTTCCTTTTCTCCACAAGTTTAGCTGATTTGCCCTACTATATGCCTCCTGCATCACATTCATCCGCTCTTAAAAAAAAAAAACACTGAACTCTCTGAAACTGTAAGCTAAAATCAATCATTTAATTCTCCTCTCATGTTTAAATCACGGTAATGAAAAAAATGATACAGGAAGAATTATAGAAGAAAGACAAGGTTAAAGATTGAGGCATAGTTTTTCCTTAAAATTCTTGGCTAGAGAGTTGATAGGCTTTAGAATTCTAGAACCACTTATGTTTCAATTTAAGTTTTAGAATAGATGGGTACTTGAATTTTAATATGGTAATTTTTTAAATGTCCACTGTGTGACCTCCTTCAATACCTTGAAGTTTTTTTATATGTTAATATTTTAATTGCTTTTAGTTCCTTGGGAAATAGGAGCTACATATTGAATTACTTTTATATAAATATGTTTTTTTCTTTTCATTGAGATATAATTCAATTTCCATGTTGTTCACCTCTTTAAAAGTATTTTGAAAGTAGTTATTTTTATTTATTTGTATGAATATGTGTGTGTATATGTATGAATATATATGTGTGTGTGTGTGTGTGCATGCCACATGTATGCTGTTACCTGTGAAAGCCAGAAAAGAGGGTGTCAGATTCATTCATTCATTCATTCATTCATTCATTCATTTTTATGTTTATTATTTCAAGTTACATGTCCATCACAGTGCCCTCTTTCTATCCATACCATTCTCACCCTCCCACCTTCTCCCCCCTCTCCCTTCTATCCTACTCCTTTGGAGTGAGGTGTCCCTACATATCAAGTCGTCCCTCCCCCAGTTCAGCAGTCATATGAGGGCTAAGAGCTTCCTCATGTACTGGGGTCCTATATGGGAGCACCACTTAAGAAAAGTGTCTCACTAACAAATAGCAAAGTCTATGCTCTTGATCCTTTTGGTGTGTTAGTTGTAGGATAGTTATCCTGTACTATATGGCTAAAATCCAATTATAAGCGAATAGATGCCATGTGCATCTTTCTGAGTCTGTGTTACCTTACTCAGGATGAGCTTTTCTAGTTCCACCCATTTGGCTTCTAATTGCATGATTTCCTTGTTTCTGATATCTGAGTAGTATTCCATTGTGTAAATGTACCACAGGTTTGTTTTTTTTTTTTAATCCATTCTTTGATTGAGGGACATCTGCGTTGTTTCCAGTTTCTAGCTATTACAAATAAGGTTGCTATTAACATAGATAAGGAGATCTGTAAACAGTTATAAGCCACCTAAAGTGGATGCTTTGACTGAACTCAGGTGTTCTTAAAAGCTGAGCCATCTCTCCAGACCCTATTCTAAAGTTTATAATTCCATATTTTAGTACAATTAGAGAATTATGCAGTCCAATTTTAGACAATTTCTTATCCTAAAAATTATACTATCAAAATTGTATATAAAATAAATTCTCTCATATTTATTAGCAGTTACTACTCATCCTTTCTTTCTCTACCAGTCCTTAATCAGTAATTCAATTTATGGATTCACCTATTCTGAAAAAATTCCTATAAGTACAATCATGTAATATATAGACTTTCATGCATAGCTTCTTTTATTTTAACACATTTTCATGTGCTATTTATGTTACTGCACATATCAATACATAACTCATTTTTTAACAAATGATATACTGTAGGTGATCCTACTTTGTTTATCCACTAGTCCATTGGTAGATATTTGAATTGTTGAAATACTTTAGTGTTTTAGAAACATTTTATGTTTGACTTGAAGTTTTCTATCTTAGGCTTATTCCCTTTGAGGCATGTATCAATGTGCCAAGGCATATCTGAAAATATAAGATAAACATCAAAGCTTCTTGGGGGTCATTTTCATATATTTACACATGTTTTAGCTATATAAATATGTATGGCTGGAAGAAATTTTTCATTTTCTATGTTCCCTGTTCATGGAATGGGTAATATGATTGGAAAATTTGAGAGAACTAGTTCAAATTTCGGTTGATGTTGTCATAGTTATTTGAAGGCTTCTCTTAAAGTGAATTAGTGGAATAAATAAATTTATTTATGTCAGAAAAAAATAGAGAGCAACTTTTTTCTTATATGCCTATTCATGATTCAACTAATTAGTTGTACTTTTGAAATGATCAATTCTTTTAAATTCCATTTTCATGGTTTCTTAAATTGAGGTGTGTGTGAATCAGTGTCAACTGAATTTTTATATTGTGGTAATATTTTCTTAATTATATTAAAATAAAAAATTGCTAATACGAGTAATATTTACTTATTATGGATTTATGGATTTTGATGGTGCTGTCCTAAAATATGTTAGGTTTGCATTTGTCAGTGCATATATTTTGAAATCTTTGAAGTTATAAAATATAGAAATTTGTATACACAGTCATGTAAGAAGACTGTGTGTCGTAAGGTCTCCAAATACTGAGAGGTTCTCAGTTGAGACTTTGGGATGGATATTGTATAGAAAATTGGAAGAAATAATTTAGAAGTTATTAGATCAATTTCTTTTGAAGGATGATTGAGATTTAAAATGTTACAATGTGTGTCTTATGTAATATTTTTGCTGATGTTTGAGTACAGTAATTGTCCTTATAGTCCATGGCATTGAATTTAATAGTTGTTTGAGGTTTTAGTGTTACAAAAGGTTAGTGTTGCTTTGAAACTTAAATAGTAAAATGGCCTTAGATAGTGGTCCAGGATAGACTGTTAAGAATGGAAGTTTTTGCTGTCCCTCTAGTGGAGTGCCAGATAACCTTTGAAGAAACACTTTTCATAAAACAGAAAATACTTCAAGTCAGGATTTACTATTAATTGTTACATGTTTATCTCATTGGTTCACATTTAAAAGATGATTATCATTTGTAATTTTTGAAACTATTAAGATAAATTGTTTATGCCATTAGGTGCTGCTTAATAATTATTTAAATATATTTGAGTTTTTGTGTGATAGGTCTTTTAATTCTTCTCCTCAAAATATTATTATAGTAATGCTCTATTTGCTTAATTTCATAAGTCTCTCTTTTAAAACCTATCTAGGGTGAGAAATGAAACTTTATGCTTTTAGGTGAGTAGAAGAAGAAGGAAAAAAAGAGAAGTACAACCCTGAGTTAAAGAGAATACAGCTAAACTCTCTAAAATATAGTTTCTGGGGCTAGTGAAATGGTTCAGCAGGTGAAGTACTTGCCATGAAAGCATACAACAACCTGACTTCAATTCCTGGAATTTACGTAAAGGTTAAAGTAGAGAACCAACTCCAAAAATTCTTCCTCTCAGGTTCTCCCTGATTTTATATGCACAACAATAATAAATACAATTTTAAAGAAAAACTATATTTTCTTCATATGTAAAATGGAGATAACAGTCATACTTGTTTTGAGGGTTAAATGAGATTATGTGTATATATGCTTTCTCTCACACACGTAGTATAAGATTATTTGATGCATTATTAATGCATAATAAGTATTACTTACATGTATCTGAATAAATGACATTTTTAAGGAATTATGGCTCATATATAGCTGATAAATGAATTTGTTTTGGAATTTAATGAAGTGTAACAGATGAACTGATAAAAAGAAAGCAAAATTATGAATCATTTTTGTTCTGAGTAAGTTGACAATATTCTGCTGTACTCATTAGTTCTTGGTCTAGGTTCTTTAAGATCATTTGGCTCAAGTTTAAGAGGTATAATCAGGGTAGACAAGTATATTTAGATTCATTTTGGTTCAGCTTTGATTGATTTTTGACCTACTCTATGTGAGGTGAACTCGGAATCATGTATTTTCTTAGAACCACTTGAGCCAGGTTAATATGGGCATACGACTACACTAGTGTTACTCTACCTTTCATCTTCTCCCACTATCTAAACAGAAAGCAAGCTAATCTCCAACAACACTCTGAGATAATTATAATTTCTTCAATATTAAATCATTTATTTGTAAAAATATTTTTATGAAATAGTAACCTTAACATCTACATATAGAGAATCCCAGAACTAGGAATTTAATAGGATTAGTATTTAATTTGTTTTGCTAAAGCTATCATATTTCCAGTCTGGATAAATGCAAGATTTGAAATCCTATTATGTCCTTATGTATTAATTTTCTGGAGTGATAAATGACAAAAATACTTTTTAAATACATAATCTCTTTATCTACCAATTTTGTATGGTTGTGGTTATGTCTTTTCTTTTTGAAATTATAATATAATTACATCATTTATCCCTTCCCTTTCCTCTCTCTAAACTCTCCCCTACCTACATCCTTCCTTGCTCTCTTTCAAATTCATGGCCTCTTTTGTCACTGATGTATATTCCTAAATATTTTTTATACATGTATATTCCTAAGTTTAACCTGCTAAGTCTGTATAATGTTACTTGTATATATGTTTTCAGGGCTGACTGTTTGGTATTGGATAACCAATTTGTGTGCTCTTCCTTGGGGAAGACTATTTCTTCCACTCTGAACACTCCTTAGTTTTCTGTAGCTCCTTATATAGGAAGGATAAGGCCTTGTGTCTATTTTGCCATATCTATTGATATGTTCCTTTGATATTTAGGACTTACTTGAAAATTTAAGAATGTTGAGAAAGATTTAGAATAGCTAAAAGGGAGGGTGGGTGTGTTGGCATGCACCTGTAATTCCAGAACTCCTGAGGCAGAGTCAGGTCAATCATGAGTTCAAGATCAACCTTGACTACATACCCAATTTGAGGCCATCTTGAACTGCATGATGAGGCCCTGTCTCAGAAAATCAGTATAATAATAATAATAATAATAATAATAATAACTATTATTATTATTATTATTATTATTATTATTATTATTATTATTATCCCAAGACTTCTGTTGAAAAATTTGCTTTCTTTTCATTGTTAGCTTTTTATCATTGATGAAAAAAGTTGTTTTTTATCTTTAACTAACTTCCCGATGAATTGGTTATAAATATTGAGCATTAAATATTTCTACCTTATATTTTTTCAGATAGTACTTTATGAGAAAGTGATTATTAAGTCGAAAAGGTTGTGTACCAGGTCATTTCATCTAGATAATGCATTATAAGTAGACCCACAAACTCAGTTCATTTACTGTCGCAGAACTTAAATTTCCTCATGAAGGGAGTTTATATTCTTACCATGTTTAAAAAGCAAGTGGAAGTTGGTGCTTACTGTGCTTCTCAAGAGAAAAATTAAGGTTTGTCTCCCTGTTTTAAACTTATTAATATTATCAAGCTAAATCTTAGTCTAATGTGAGTTAAGATTCTTTTCTCCTAATTCAGGTGTTGAAAGGTTCTTAGGTTTTACAATATAGCAATTCTTTTAAGTTAAACAACTTCTGGGAAAATAATGTTATATTAACTTATAACAGTATCCTATTATGTTTCTCATTTTGCCTACATTTTTTTCAAAAAATAGTTATAAGAAATAGGAAAATTGGTTTTATATACCTTTTATTTATTTTTCCCCAAAGCTAGTATCCTATTTAACAGTAGTACAATACCAAACCCAGAAAATTAAAGTTTTAGATAATTGGTGTTATCTAAAACTGTATAGCTTATCTATTTTCTATCATTTTGGACATTTGTGTGTGAATTTTTAATTTTTTATTTGTATCTTATTTTTTTATAATTTCACATATGTATTCTTTTCATTCTGACTACTCTCACCTCTTACTTCCTACCACCCCGTTCACTCTTCCAACAGATTTCTCATATTCGTATCTTTCCATTTCACTTTGTAACCCACCAGGATTAAACAGGACCATCTGTATAATGGGGATTAGATCTCTTCTTTGAGCCTGGTAGGCTCAGCAGAAGTTATACAACTAAAGATAGTGATTTCCCCCTCTCTCACATTCTATATATAGCCAATAGTTCAGAAATAAGGGTAGATTCCCATGAGCCATTCTCTCTTCTTTTGACTGATTGTCGGTAGGGCTGGTTTTGTGTGGGTCCAGTGCAGGTAACTACAGTTATGTGAGTTAAGGATTACAATAGGTAATGCCATTTGTAGCCCTTCACCTTAGCTTTAGTTCTTACATGCATCTGTAACTCTCCCACCACCTCTTCTATAATGTTCTCCTAGCCTTTGAAGGGGAGACTTAAGTAAATTGTTTAGGGATGGGCCCACATCTGTTATTTATTTTATTCATTTTGAATAGCAGGTCTGAGTCAGGATAAATTTCTGGAAGTTTATTCTGGTTGTAAGTTGTACCAGTACCTTATTTGTCTTTATTGCTAAGTATTATTCTGTGGAAAGGATGTACCAAGATTGGTTTAACCAAACATCTGCTGATGGATTGATATTTGGTTAGTGTTTATTTTTTCTATTATTATGACTAATAGCTATTATGAACTATTATGAATATTTAAGTGTAGTTTCTGTGTAAACATGTTTTATATTTTCTGGAGAGAAATGTCCTAGATTGCAATTATTAGTCTGTATAGAAAATGAATGTGTAGTTTTGCCAGAAACTGTCAAATTATTTTTCTGAATGACTTAACATTTTGCATTTCCCCAGACATATATGAGACATATTTTTGCTGTGTTCATCAGCTTGGTGTTTTATTTTAGTTTTTTAATTAGAGTATGGTGATGTCTTATTATAACTTTTTTGCTTTTAAATGACAATAAATTACTTTTAAGGTATTAATTTAGATTTTTTTGCTTTTATACACTGACTGCTAACCCAATTCCTAATTAATGATTATTTTTATTACAGTTAAATTATAAAAAATGCTTTTAAAATTACATGTATATTTATTAAAACATCTAGTACACATTTAAGCTATTTTATAGAGGTAGCTATTAAATATAATATTTTATTAATAAAATGACTTTACCTTTCTTTGAATAATTGTTTGTATTGTAGTGACTGGAATGGCTGGTACTGCACATATCGATGGAGACCATATTGTCGTTTCAGTTCCTGAAGCTGTATTAGTTTCTGATGTTGTCACAGATGATGGGATAACTCTTGATCACGGCCTTGCAGCTGAAGTTGTCCATGGGCCTGATATTATTACAGAGACTGATGTAGTAACAGAAGGTGTGATTGTTCCTGAAGCTGTACTTGAAGCTGATGTTGCCATTGAAGAAGATTTAGAGGAAGATGATGGAGATCATATCTTGACTTCTGAACTAATTACAGAAACCGTTAGGGTACCTGAACAGGTTTTTGTGGCTGATCTTGTTACTGGTCCTGATGGACATTTGGGACATGTGGTCCAAGATTGTGTTTCAGGTGTTGACTCTCCCACAATGGTATCAGAAGAAGTTCTTGTAACTAATTCAGAAACAGAAACTGTGATTCAAGCAGCTGGTGGTGTTCCTGGTTCTACTGTTACCATAAAAACTGAAGATGATGATGATGATGATGTCAAGAGCCCTTCTGAAGACTACTTAATGATATCTTGTAAGTGAAACAAAATCAATTGCTTGAGAGATTAATTTCTATAATATGGAAAGGTATTCTGGGATCAAAGATATATTTAATAAAAGTCATAGAAGAAATCTTTTAGAAAATAATTTCAGAGATATGGTGTTGAGATACTTTTTGAGTTTACCTGTATTTTTAATATACTCTGGAACTGCACACCAAAGTAAAGTGAAACAGTCAATTAGTGTCTTAGAATAGAAATATGTATATGAAAGGCTCAACAGAAACATTAATATAAAATTTCAGTGATAAATATATATATATTTCAAAATGAGTAGTAAATTATGTTTTCTCTTCTTTTTTAAAACATAACAGGTGCTGGCATTATCAAGCTTTTACATAGGAAAGTAAGCATAATGTGTTTACATATAGGCTAGATGAGTTTTTAAAATATTTCATCAAAGCATAAACTTAGTTTATGCCCTGCCATTCTTTCCAGTTTTATATTCTGTTTTGATTGATTGATTTATTATGTGTGGTCTATGCAAAACTATTTAATGCATTTATTTCAGACTGCTTTTTGGTCTTTACAGCATTCCAGCTAAAGGAATAAGGTAGAAATATTTTATTTTCATTTTGGGTGAGAGATTTGCCATACCAATCATCAAAAATAATAAAAATCTCATGATGTTTTTGATGGTGTTTATAAAAAATGGGAGTCCTTCTGGAAGAGCACTTGTCTTGAATGTGCAAACCTCTGTGTTCAATCCCCAGCGCACACACATGAATGCACATGCACGCACACAGGCCTATGCAAAACGAGTGGGTATGTTCTTTGTAAATTTTGAAGGAATCATGCTACAAATATAAAAGATTAGATAAAGGCTTTTAACTTTTCCAAAAGATGTGCTTTTTCCTTTGAAAAATAAAATTAAAATAATGGGAAGGGAATCATTATGTGGAATGTCTATGTATATGTGCCTGTGTGCTTATAAATGATTTTATGTTATATTTGTGTTAGTGATTTTAAAACTAAAACCATAAACTAGATTTATTTATTTTTAAAATATAATTCCAAAGTATATTATGTTAACCTCCCCTCTTCTTTTTGTATGCACTTTTGGGTTTTTGAGGCAGAGTTTCACATAGTGCAAACTGACCTTGAAGTTGTCAGGCAACTTCAAGACTAATCTTGAACTTCTGATCCTATGAACACTTGCTTCCATATCTAGAACACTAAGATTGTAGGCATGCCCTGGTGCCCATCCTGGAAATACTTTCCCAGTAAATATTTACATTTTCTTTAAGAGAATGAGATACACTACTAAAAGACTGTGGAAATTTATTCTTCTCTCATACATTGTATCCTGACAGCAATTTCCCCTCCCTTCTTCCCTCTAAGTCCCTAATCCTGACCTACCTTCTCCTCCAGGTACACTCCTACCCCTTTTTCCTTTAGAAAAGGGCAAGCCTCCCAGAGATATCAACCAAACATGAAATATAAAATTGCAATAAGACTAGGCACCTCCTCTCATATTAAGGCTGAATGAGGCAACACAAAAGGAGAAAAGGGTCACAAAAGCAGTCAGTAGAGTCAGAGTCAGCCCCTGCTTCCACTGTTAGGAACATCACAGGAAGACTAAACTACACAAGCATAACATATATTCAGAGGGTCTAGATAAGAACCATTCGGGCTTCCTAGTTTTGGGTTCAGAGTCTGTGAGCCCCTATTAGCTCAGGTTATTTGATTCTGTGGGTTTTCTTGTGGTGACTTTGATTCCTTCTGGGTCTTACAATCCTCCCCCATCCCTTTCTGTAGGATTCCCCAAGCTTCACCTAATGTTTGACTGTGGGTCTCTGTATCTGTTTCCATCAGTTGTGGATGAAGCTTCTCTGATGATGATTATGCTAGGCTTCTGTCTACAATTATAGCATCATTAAGAATCATTTCATTGTTTTTTTTTTGCCAGTGGTGTTTGATTCTATACTAGGTCTCTGAGATATTGAGCCTCTGGGTCCTGGCCCTCCAGCAGTGTCGGGTGGGTTCTCTCTCTCATGGCATGGGTGTAATGCTGGACCAGTTATTGGTTGGTCACTCCCACAATTTTTGCATCACCTTTACCCTAGCACATCGTGCAGGTAGAACAACTTGTGGGTCAAAGGTTTTGTGACTGGGTTGGTGTCCGATCCCTCCACTGGAAGCCTCTATTCTTACATGTATGTGGCTTACTTGGGCAACTCATATTTACATGCTAACTTGACACTAAAAGCTATGACTGTTATATAAGATGTTACAGCAAAATTTGTTAGTGTCTTTATATTAAAATAAGTGAAATATACCTTCACAGGTTATTCATTAAATTAAACTAGCATTGAAGTGTTAGAAAGTTTAGACATCATGTTTTATAGAGGCCATCGATTTAGGAAGGTGTGAGGTTGACATGGGAGGCATAAGAAAGATGAGGGAAATGATATAATTATATTGTAATTAATTTTTAAAAATTAGTATTACACTATATATTCTGTTAAAATGGAATTTTAATCTAATTGTACCAGTAATCTACAAACAGATATTGAATACTTATAGCCTTTTCAGTGCTGGCAAACAGTGAATTTTACTTACATTCTCTTTAATGCTAATAGATTTTTGTAGGGGTGTTATATTGTTCACATAAGGTGGGTCAAGAAACAATACTATGGGGTATACTTTAAAATAATAACAAAAAATTAAGCTTGAATCTTCAGTAAATTTTTATCTATATTAATTTATAACTGGATTTTGGCCATATAGTACAGGATAACCATCCTACAATCAATAGACCCAGAAGAACAGGAACATATACTTGGTTATGTATTAGTAGAACCCTCCACCCCAGTGGAACTGCCATGTGTGTCCCCTGTGCAAGAGGAAGCTCTTAGACCTTATGTGACTCATGAACTGGGGGGGGTTGATACATGGAGGCACTGCACACTGGAGGGATGGGATGGATGGGAGAGGGGGTAGACGGTGGGAGGGTGGGACCGGGAGTGTGTGGAGGGAGAGGGCAGTAAGAGAGATGTAACTTGAAGTAATAAATAAATGTTAAAAAAATCATAATAAAAAGAAAATTAAAAATATAAATATATTGTTTTAAGATTTAATACATTGAAGAAAAAAAACAGTTGTTGAAAGTCAAGGGTTATTCCTGTAGTCAAGGTACATTCTTAATCTCAGTACTGGAGAGGCAAGGTAGGAAGTTAGCAAGCTACAAGCCTGCTTGGACTACATAGAAGCAGTCCTAAAAATAGGAAGAAAAAAAATTGAGAATTTTATTTAAGGCATTTGGTTTCCTAGTAAAATTTTGCTAATGTTATATTTTCTATAACTAAGAATATATAATAAATATTGGTAAAGCTTTTGTTTAAACTATTCAAAGTACACACCAGTTTAAAAATAACTATAATTTATGAGCTGAAAATACAGAACAAATTCAGTTCCTTCATACATTTCAAAACTGTTCATTCTGAGATACTTAACATAAGCAGGAAATAGTGGATACATTAAACTTAAGTTATGAAACGTTTTTAAAAGTAGAAGTGAAATCAGAAAGAATGCCAACAGAAAAAGTGGTGAGGGGATATCAACTATAATTTCAATATGTAAAGCTAAAATTATGGTGCATAGTTTATAACTACCCCCAAAAATCTATTTTATTACATGAACATTACTTTTCAGTTATAATTTTAAATTAGTGTGTTCTAGAAGGAAACATGGTCACTTAATCCATTTATATGCAACAAAGTATTTATCATATGAGAGTATATTGTTATAAATTTTCAATTGTTCCAAATTTTGCAATTTATATTTTGGACCTGTTAAAAAGTTTTCTATGAACCCTACTTTCAAATCCATGAATGAACAAGTTGTTTTTCCTTAAAATTTTACTTGCTGGTTTTGATATTTCTATAGTCATATTATTTTATTTGATATTTATAAGAAAATCAATTAAAGAAATATATAGCTCATCATCTTAATTCATGACATTGTCACTACAGAATTGCTAAAAGTATAGTAATATGATTAGGAGCTATAGTGGGATAGAAATATTATCATTCTTCTATCATTTTAAGTGCTAGCTTACATTGGCAATAGAATATTCAAAATTTTTATTTGAATGGAATCATTTATATTTAAACAAGAAGATAAAGGACCTTTCAGGGTTCAAATAAGTTGTGAGGTATGTTGTTTTCCATTTCATATGGGCAAAACAACATTTTTGATGACATGTCAAACTTGAAACTGACGTAGGAAAAATGTAGACTTTGACTCATTTAGATCTGCCTGAATTTTAAAGAAGTACCAAAGTTATAGCTCTTTAACACATTTTATCCTATTTTTCATAGTTCTAAAATTATTAGATATATTCAAGAGCTTCAGTATTTTCTTTTTAATGTGTGATAATCTGAAATATGTAATAGCATGATTTTTGTTTGGATTATGCTTTAGTCTTTATAGGAACAGGATTGAAATTAAAAAGTTAGAGACATTTATAGGGGAGATGTTGCTTGAATATGACTTATGGCTATTACAAAATTATCAATATAATATATATTTCATAGTTCATGTATAGTATCCATGTGACATGTCATCCTCAGAGAATGTAGAACAAAATAAAATTGTGTATGTATATTGAATATCTTTAGTGGTAGTCTCAAATGCAATTGCTTTACCTTATGTATTACGTTTTAAAAATAGGCTCTGAAGCATCAGGTTTTAAATTATGAAAATGTACCATGC
Source organism: Lophiomys imhausi (assembly GCA_907164525.1). Classification (NCBI taxonomy): domain Eukaryota; kingdom Metazoa; phylum Chordata; class Mammalia; order Rodentia; family Muridae; genus Lophiomys; species Lophiomys imhausi. The sequence goes on from CAJQZJ010031217.1 coordinate 29,345, forward strand.
AGTTAGATATTTTCTTCATTTATACTTTTAAAATGAAGCATGTGTTATTAAATTAAACACACACACACAAAGTTTGTGTTTTTCTTCAAATGTCTCAACAGAAATTTGAGCTCTTAGAAAATATTTTCATAATGATTTATAAAAAGTTCTTCTAACTAAAATAATTTGAACATGTTCTGTTTCATCATTTAAAATAATAGATTTGATACATTAATTGCTTTTAGAAACAACTGCTTTTTGATATAGATTTTTTATATGAACTTATTTTATGACTCGTATTGTTTTCTGTTACTGGTTTTAGTGATAAGATTTTATTTAAAATGCAGTCTATGCTTTATATCATAACTGCATGTGAAGCAAATTCATAAATTGTCTCATTATTCAGTGAAACTAAAAACATCATATTGTCAGGCATGGTGGTACATGCACTCGGGAGACAAAGGCAGATGGATCTCTGAGTTTGAGGCCAACCTGGTCTACAAAGTGAGTCCAGGACAGCTAAGGATACACAGAGAAACCCTGTCCTGAAAAACCTAAAAATAAAAAAATAATAAAAATAAAAACATCATATATGAAAAATTCAAAGATACAGTATTTGAAGTCATCACTTATGTTTATATTAAAATTGTATTCTCTGCAATTTAAGAATCACATTAATATCACAGGGACACTATATATGAATTGCAGTGAATAGATATTCATAAACTGCTAAAGTCTTAAGTCATATTTAAAAATATGGCCTACCTAAATATATGCTTGTTATATTAAATTTCAGTGCTTCATATGCAGAAACATGATTTGGGTAATACTGATTTACTTTAAAATATTTTAATGTAGTTTTGATACTGTGATATAGCTGATCTTAAGTATTATTTTTCTATGAAACATACCCTTTTTTAGTGACTACATAATAGGTCACTAAGGGAATGTATGGGTAGGTGGTTGAAATATTATTTTATTTTGTCATTATGCTTAACACTCAATGTCAGTGGAACATTTTGACTGAAATAGTTTCCTTTATATTTGCAGTGGATGATGTGGGAGAGAAGTTAGAGCATATGGGGAACACACCATTAAAAATCGGTAGTGATGGTTCACAAGAAGATGTTAAAGAAGATGGATTTGGTTCAGAAGTGATAAAAGTTTATATATTTAAAGCAGAGGCTGAAGATGATGTTGAAATAGGTACAAAGCTATTTTAATTCCATGATAAAAGAGACATTAGAATTTGTATCTTTCACGGAGATTATTCTAAAATGCTCAAAAGACAAAAATGTTCATAAGGCTTCTTAGTGTATTTTATAAACTATATATGAATATCTACATATAAAGTGGAAATGGGGAAGATGCCACTCTTACATTCTTTCAGATGTGAAACTATTATGGCAGAAAATTAAAAACAAATGGAAATAATTAGTATTAGAATAAGGATTATGATAATTGTGTAAGAGCATTGATAAGAGAGGCATGTATTTTGGGTTTAAACCTACTTCTAGCACTTAACTGAGAAAAACCTTCCATGAGTTGTTTGATCTTCTGCCTTGTTTCTTCAACCATATGATGCCCATAACGACAGTGACTACCTAATAGGGATTTGTATGAGAAATAAATGGATATATATAATTATATAATTTTTATAGTGCTTGACATATAAATGTGATATAACAACTGAAATGAGAGATGAATGTTTAAGGTATAAGTTACATGAATATTTTAATGGCACTTTGAAGTTTCTTAGAATATTTATATACCCTGTATATCATCATTAATTCAGAGATTTATTCCAGATATATTTCTAGTTTGCATGTGTTTTAATTTTTAAGGTGGGACAGAAATTGTCACAGAAAGTGAATACACCAGTGGACATTCTGTAGCTGGAGTGCTTGACCAGAGCCGAATCCAGCGAGAGAAGATGGTTTACATGGCAGTTAAAGATTCTTCCCAAGAAGAGAATGATATCAGTAAGACAAAATAGCTGCAATGACTTATAAGAAGCAATAATACAACTTTAAATGCAATTGATAATAATAGTAGATGTACTAAATAAGAACAAAGTTAAAAAATATAATCTGTTCTTGCAAATATTTAAAAGAATGGGTCCTTTTAGACATTCCTAAATCAATGTGTTACTTTGATAAGAATACATGAAATTTACATTTGAAATAATATGTTAAAAGAGATGAAAAGTTCATAGTTTTTGATGTAATGGAGTTCACAAACATATAGAAATTGAATCATATACATTATGTATTATGTATATATAATTATATCTGTTTCATTGGGGCTGGAGAAATTGTTCAGTAGTTAAGAACACTCACTGCTCTTGCAAAGGACCCAGGCTCAGTTTCAGTACCTATGTCAGTCAGATTATAACCTCCTGTAACTTCAGATCCAGGGGATCCAACTCCTTCTTCTGGCCTAAATGTGTATATGCACACATGTGGTGCACATAAACTTACACAGGTGTACTCACACACATAGACATAAATTTAAAAAACATAAAAATCTTTAGATCTGTTTAATTTCATTTAATTTTAAAAAACTCTGAGGTAGAAAATACTATTCCTTTTTTAATAAGACAAGTAAAGGATCAGGAAAAATAAGTTGCCCAAGACCTTTACAATACTAGAACTTGAACTCTTTTTTAAATCCACTGCCAGTGTTTTCTCCAAATGGAAGTAAACACTTTAGGCTTATCTGAATTTAGCAGTGGAAGAGTTAACTGGTTGATCTATTACTGAGAGGTTAGGTAGGTAAGTATTTATACAAGCCATTCTGCCAGGATGTTAATTTATTATGCTGCTCATGGGTACTTGTTACTAGCATTTCTTGGGGCTGAAGGCCACAGGGTAAAAATCCTATTCAGATTTGCTTTCTTTTGTAATTTTTCATGCTTTCTGTTGTTATTTTTCATAAAGACATTTTATTGTTTTCCTACATCGTCTTTATCGCATTATTCACTCTTTAACACTATCTTGTTTCATTGCAGAAGAGCAAGAGCCCTCTTTTCACAGAATTACCTTTACAGTTCTACTTATGCTGCACTCTAATAAACACTCCTTATGTCTTTCTCTAGCAGCTATAGAAAGCTGAATTTCTACCTCCATATCACAGCTGAAACTATCCAAACACTTGGTGCAATGTTCATTTAAGTACTTATGTTCATTTAAATAATGTTTGTTTCATCTCTAAATCTTATCATTTTAAGTCACTAATTAAGTAAGAGGCATGGTAAGAGATTGGAAACTGAGTTATAAGTTTATCTAATGCCAGAATTTGGTAGGAATGTAGAAAACAGACCAGTGT
>CAJQZJ010031217.1:32750-55259 GCA_907164525.1 Lophiomys imhausi
GGCTCGAGTGCAGGCTGGATATCAGGCAGACAGGCGGGGCCGCTGGTCTGTGGCTGGAGCCGTGGGCTGGATCTGCTCCTGGGCTACATCTCTAGCCAGAGCTCCTCTCCAGACCGGTGACGGAGCTGGCTGATCTCAGGGTTGTGTTCCCGGGAACTGTGTGGGCTCTTTTACCTGGTGACCGGTCTCAATGTTCGCTGTGGGCATTCAGACACCGTCTGTGTTTCACTGTAGGCTAGGGGACCTCACATTCACTCCACAATGACTAATCTCATTCACCTACTACTCAGATGCACTGCTCTATGGTCGGCGCCATCTTGGATCCCCAGTATTTTCTTTTTAATGTGTGATATTCTGAAATATGTAATAGCATGATTTTTGTTTGGATTATGCTTTAGTCTTTATAGGAACAGTATTGAAATTAAAAAGTTAGAGACATTTATAGGGGAGATGTTGCTTGAGTATGACTTATGGCTATTACAAAATTATCAATATAATATATATTTCATAATTCATGTATAGTATCCATGTGACATGTCATCCTCAGAGAATGTAGAACAAAATAAAATTGTGTATGTATATTGAATATCTTTAGTGGTAGTCTCAAACGCAATTGCTTTACCTTGTGTATTACGTTTTAAAAATAGGTTCTGAAGCATCAGGTTTTAAATTATGAAAATATACCATGCAGTTAGATATTTTCTTCATTTATACTTTTAAAATTAAGCATGTGTTATTAAATTAAACACACACACACAAAGTTTGTGTTTTTCTTCAAATGTCTCAACAGAAATTTGAGCTCTTAGAAAATATGTTCATAATGATTTATAAAAAGTTCTTTTAACTAAAATAATTTGAATATGTTCTGTTTCATCATTTAAAATAATAGATTTGATACATTAATTGCTTTTAGAAACAACTGCTTTTTGATATAGATTTTTTATATGAACTTATTTTATGACTCGTACTGTTTTCTGTTACTGGTTTTAGTGATAAGATTTTATTTAAAATGCAGTCTATGTTTTATATCATAACTGCATGTGAAGCAAATTCATAAATTGTCTCATTATTCAGTGAAACTAAAAACATCATATTGTCAGGCATGGTGGTACATGCACTCGGGAGACAAAGGCAGATGGATCTCTGAGTTTGAGGCCAATCTGGTCTACAAAGTGAGTCCAGTACAGCTAAGGATACACAGAGAAACCCTGTCCTGAAAAACCTAAAAATAAAAAAATAATAAAAATAAAAACATCATTTATGAAAAATTCAAAGATACAGTATATGAAGTCATCACTTATATTTATATTAAAATTGTATTCTCTGAAATTTAAGAATCACATTAATATCACAGGGACACTATATATGAGTTGTAGTGAATAGATATTCATAAACTGCTAAAGTCTTAAGTCATATTTAAAAATATGGCCTACCTAAATATATGCTTGTTATATTACATTTCAGTGCTTCATATGCAGAAACATGACTTGGGTAATATTGATTTACTTTAAAATATTTTAATGTAATTTTGATACTGTGATATAGCTGATCTTAAGTATTATTTTTCTATGAAACATACCCTTTTTTAGTGACTACATAATAGGTCACTAAGGGAATGTATCGGTAGGTGGTTGAAATATTATTTTATTTTGTCATTATGCTTAACACTCAATGTCAGTGGAACATTTTGACTGAAATAGTTTCCTTTATATTTGCAGTGGATGATGTGGGAGAGAAGTTAGAGCATATGGGGAACACACCATTAAAAATCGGTAGTGATGGTTCACAAGAAGATGTTAAAGAAGATGGATTTGGTTCAGAAGTGATAAAAGTTTATATATTTAAAGCAGAGGCTGAAGATGATGTTGAAATAGGTACAAAACTATTTTAATTCCATGATAAAAGAGACATTAGAATTTGTATCTTTCACGGAGATTATTCTAAAATGCTCAAAAGACAAAAATGTTCATAAGGCTTCTTAGTGTATTTTATAAACTATATATGAATATCTACATATAAAGTGGAAAAGGGGAAGATGCCACTCTTACATTCTTTCAGATGTGAAACTATTATGGCAGAAAATTAAAAACAAATGGAAATAATTAGTATTAGAATAAGGATTATGATAATTGTGTAAGAGCATTGATAAGAGAGGCATGTATTTTGGGTTTAAACCTACTTCTAGCACTTAACTGAGAAAAACCTTCCATGAGTTGTTTGATCTTCTGCCTTGTTTCTTCAACCATATGATGCCCATAATGACAGTGACTACCTAATAGGGATTTGTATGAGAAATAAATGGATATATATATAATTATATAATATAATTTTTATAGTGCTTGACATATAAATGTGATATAACAACTGAAATGAGAGATGAATGTTTAAGGTATAAGTTACATGAATATTTTAATGGCACTTTGAAGTTTCTTAGAATATTTATATACCCTGTATATCATCATTAATTCAGAGATTTATTCCAGATATATTTCTAGTTTGTATGTGTTTTAATTTTTAAGGTGGGACAGAAATTGTCACAGAAAGTGAATACACCAGTGGACATTCTGTAGCTGGAGTGCTTGACCAGAGCCGAATCCAGCGAGAGAAGATGGTTTACATGGCAGTTAAAGATTCTTCCCAAGAAGAGAATGATATCAGTAAGACAAAATAGCTGCAATGACTTATAAGAAACAATAATACAACTTTAAATGCAATTGATAATAATAGTAGATGTACTAAATAAGAACAAAGTTAAAAAATATAATCTGTTCTTGCAAATATTTAAAAGAATGGGTCCTTTTAGACATTCCTAAATCAATGTGTTACTTTGATAAGAATACATGAAATTTACATCTCAAATAATATGTTAAAAGAGATGAAGAGTTCATAGTTTTTGATGTAATGGAGTTCACAAACATATAGAAATTGAATCATATACATTATGTATTATATATATATATAAAATTATATCTGTTTCATTGGGGCTGGAGAAATTGTTCAGTAGTTAAGAACACTCTTGCAAAGGACCCAGGCTCAGTTTCAGTACCTATGTCAGTCAGATTATAACCTCCTGTAACTTCAGATCCAGGGGATCCAACTCATTCTTCTGGCCTAAATGTGTATATCCACACATGTGGTGCACATAAACTTACACAGGTGTACTCACACACATAGACATAAATTTAAAAAACATAAAAATCTTTAGATCTGTTTAATTTCATTTAATTTTAAAAAACTCTGAGGTAGAAAATACTATTCCTTTTTTAATAAGACAAGTAAAGGATCAGGGAAAATAAGTTGCCCAAGACCTTTACAATACTAGAACTTGAACTCTTTTTTAAATCTACTGCCAGTGTTTTCTCCAAATGGAAGTAAACACTTTAGGCTTATCTGAATTTAGCAGTGGAAGAGTTAACTGGTTGATCTGTTACTGAGAGGTTAGGTAGGTAAGTATTTATACAAGCCATTCTGCCAGGATGTTAATTTATTATGCTGCTCATGGGTACTTGTTACTATCATTTCTTGCGGCGGAAGGCCACAGGGTAAAAATCCTATTCAGATTTGCTTTCTTTTGTCATTTTTCATGCTTTCTGTTGTTATTTTTCATAAGGACATTGTTTTCCTACATTGTCTTTATCGCATTATTCACTCTTTAACACTATCTTGTTTCATTGCAGAAGAGCAAGAGCCCTCTTTTCACAGAATTACCTTTACAGTTCTACTTGTGCTGCACTCTAATAAACACTCCTTATGTCTTTCTATAGCAGCTATAGAAAGCTGAATTCTACCTCCATATCACAGCTGAAACTATACAAACACTTGGTGCAATGTTCATTCATTTAAGTACTTATGTTCATTTAAATAATGTTTGTTTCATCTCTAAATCTTATCATTTTAAGTCACTAATTAAGTAAGAGGCATGGTAAGAGATTGGAAACTGAGTTATAAGATTATCTAATGCCAGAATTTGGTAGGAATGTAGAAAACAGACCAGTGTCTTGTGATTATTAAAGAGGAGAAGCAAAAGGATACCTTTTCCCAACTATACACATTTCTTCTTTAGTAAATAGGTGATCCAAATTTTTGAATTATAGAGAAAGCATAAATTAAATTTGATATTACATTTATGACATTAAATAGAAATATTTTTCAAAGAAATTATGTAAATTGTCTCTTTAAGTTTAAATATTTTAAACTCCAATACTATTACCTTTAAATATGTCTATCTTTTTTCTCTCAGTAGTATACTTAGAAGTCCTGCTTCTTGAAGAGGGTCTACTAATTCTTGAGGAATAGCATTTTATATTTATATTTGTATGTATATATGTATATACATATATATTTTTAATTATTTTTAAAAGTTCATTCAATGACTATAACAATAGTGTGGGAAAGCATAAATTACTCTATAATATTATATTTATTAAAGATATTTTCTGAGTTCCAAATAACTCTCAGAAAAATGTATGAAATAACACCCCTTTTATAAATTTCCAGTGCCTTTTAAGTTATACCACCCTCTTCAAGCACACATTTTGTAAATTTAAAAGAGCCAGGCATGATGGTGCATGGCTGTAATCCCAGGACACAGAGGCTGAGGCAGTAGAATTGCAAGTTTTAGAGCAGCTTTGGCTGCAAAGCAAGACCTTATCTCATAAAGAAAAATAAGGAAGCCATATTTATAGCATTTGTTTCTAATATAAGAAGAAATAATTTGGGGAAACAATTGTCTTCTGGAAGTACTAGCTTCTAAAAATACCAAATATAAACTTAATTTAAATTTATACATTTGAAATTAACTGAGATGAAATATTGAAAACCTAAAGATTTAAATTGTTTGGAATTTTTTGCCCATTTATTAAATACTTGAGATTGTAAACAAATTATTTCCAAAATTTAGGTAATGCTGAGATACCAAATGAACTCATGGAAGTCATTGTAGGGGAAGAGGAAGGCACTCGCCTTGAGATTCAGCTTGAGGACTCTGATGTTAATAAAACAGTTTACCCTGTTTATCCTGCATCATATGGTAGGACACTAGTATTTTTACCTAAGTACATATAGTATGTATTTACTATGCCTTTGAGCAATTAAATATTCTTTCTGTAATGCCACTATGTTGGCTAATTGAATAAAATATTTCATCTTCCTAGAGTAAGAGTACCTTTTAAAAATTAATCCTTCCCCCTTTACAAAGCTATTTCATTTGTTGACACACAAATAATAAAATTGATGTTCTTTTTCTACCCCCCATTCTGTCTTTTGTTAATCTCATTTTCATGTAATGTACACTTTAAAAGCTTCTAGTGTACAATGCATTAATTTATCCAAAGTGAGTTCTTTCAAAGTTTCACTCATTCAATAATCACACATATATTGAACATCTTCATTGCTAAGGGTACTCTGCAGAAATAGCTACTCAGTTTTCACTTAAGATATAAACTGTCCTAGATATTATCAATTCTAAGGAGGCAGACAGTAGTCCCTATTTTCAGTTGATATTATCTAATCTATGGGAGTTTTCAATAACATGTGTATTTCACTGAGAAATTGGTGGCAAAAGTAAAATTTTATGGATTAAAATGTAATCTGGTAGTAGTTTCTGTAGACAGTCTATCAATTCATAACTACTCTTTTTATAGATGAAAGAAAAGTTTCCCGGAGGTATGAAGATTGTCAAGCAACAGGTGTGAGGGAGAGAGCGAGAGAGAGAGGGAGAGAGAGAGAGAGAGAGAGAGAGAGAGAGAGAGAGAGCATTTTATAGCAGACATAAATTAAATGTTTGGCATTATATACTATCTGATAAATTAAAACTAGTTAGCTTGTGTCTGAAGACACCTTTGTTGGACATCACCTATTATAGAAAGTTATATAAGAGTTTGCCTCTTTTTAACAACCAACATATATAAATACAATGTGTTTTAATTTGTGAATGAAATCTATTTTAGTTTTCCTTGATGATACAAGTGTTAAACAATTTACCACATGGGCCATAAAAGGTTGCTATAGAAAAAAATACAAATTACTTGAAAAGAAAGAGAACAATTATTCATATCAACCGTTTGCTAATGTCATTCTTGGAGTTAACACTGTCTTCTTAATTTCTGTGACAAACATCTAATATGTATATATCATAAATTCATGTCCCAGTTTAATAACTTTTTTAGTTTAATACAGTGTAATTGTGTTATTTCATGAAAGATCGGTTTCTTTTTCTTTTCTTTTTAAAAATATTTATTAATTCAGGTTACATCTCTATCACAGTATCCTCTTTCTGCCCCTCCCAGTCCCACCCTCTCACCCTCTACCCCCTATCTCTTCCATCCCACTCCTCTGGAGTAGAGTGTCCCTACATAACAGTTCCCAGCCCCAGTTCAGCAGTTATATGAGGGCCAAGAGCCTCCTCATACACTGGGTTTCTTTTTCTTAAAGTAGACTTTTTTTTTTCATGACAAAGTATATAATTGTTCTCTTTCATTAGGCAGTTCCACTCTAAACCTAAATGTAGGTCTAATACAATTTTAAAAAGACATATATCACAGCATATATATATATATGTATATATATATATACACCAACCACAGTCTGACAGTTTTATAGATTCAAATTTTTTTAAGGTTCTATTTTTTCTTTGTTTTTTATTTCTTCAAGTTACATCTCAATCGCAGTCCCCTCCCTATTCCCCCTCCAGCCCACCCTCCCACCCTCAACCCCCCATCTTCTTCCCTTTTTTTTTCTTTTAAGTTTAAGGTATATCTTATTTCCCCCTACATTTTCCCCTTTCAGTCCAACAAATGGCTCTTTATCTTATAATAATAAATACAATACAAAACAACAGAGGTAATTAGGCCACAGTTATGAATGAGGGTTATATGGCTTAATGTACATTCCCAACGTCCAGTCCATATGTATTTGGTACCTGACTTTAACATTCTACTATCTAACCATCTCCATGAGTTTAAAGTTCTATATCTAACTCAACATTCATACTAATTGCAACACAATTTTAAAAGTATCTTCTTAGATCTGTAACACTCTCTTGACTCCTAAACAACTCAAAATTTAATTATGACTCTCTAGCTATCTGTTCTTCAACCACCTCAGAGACCTGAGAGGGATAAATATATCTGATTTTATAGGAAGTACAGGGCTTGCAGCTTCCAAAACTAAGAAATGACATACCAGTGGCTGCCTGGACAGTTCCCATTTTCTCTCCATACATTACAGCATCAATCTTCAGTCATTTGGCCCCGTTTCTCTGACAGACATTGATAGTAGAGCAGGAATTATGAAGGACTTACCTACCCTGTCTTCGCAGAGCTAGGCTGTCGACTTACCTGTTTCCAGGTTTTGTATTTTTGGACAGCATTCTGTCTACAGTTGGATAAGGGGCTTTTCCTACCAAAAGATAGGCTTGCGACTAATTCAATCATCTCCCACTGGAGATTCTTCGATGCTCATCTTCTACTTGGAGGAGAATAGGGGTTGCTGTCAGGAGTTGATATATCTTGATATAAAAAAATCTAAAGTTACGAAAACATCTTTGAATGCCATATTCTGCAGATCTCTAGAGGTTTTTGAAGAGGCCCTATCTATCTCTTATATTAGGGTAAGCAGATGTTGCTTGTCTCGTAGCAGGTTTATTTCTGATTAGCTTGGAACATAACTATAATAGGCTGTCATAGTACCTAACAGAATGACCAGCTTGCATAACCATTAGTTTGCATTTCTTAATTATCCTAAAGAGTTTATGACAATTAGTAGTAAAGGCCGAAACATCACATTTCATTTTTTTTCTTTACCTCCTTACCCTTCCATCCCATTTCTCTGGGGTGGGGTGTCCTTATATAACAGTCCCTCATCTCAGTTGAGTGGTCGTATGAGGGCCAATAGCCTTCTCATTCATTAGGGGTCTACAAAGCAGTACTATCAGTGAATAGTGTCTGATTGCCCGGGAGAGAGAACTACTAAACAATCCAATAAGCAGACAATAGATACAAAGTCTAAAAAATAGAAAAAAATATATGACTAAAATATAAAAAATAAAAATTAAAAATAAGAAGTCTATGTCCAAGTTCCCTTTGGTGTGTTAGTTGTAGTATCGATACCTTCTACTATATAGCTAAAATCCTACTATAAGTGAATAGATGCCACATGCATCCTTCTGAGTCTGGGTTAGCTCACTCAGGATGAGCTTTTCTAGTTCCATCCATTTGGCTGCAAATTGCATAATTTCATTGTTCCTGATAGCTGAATAATATTCCATTGTGTGGATGTACCACAGTTTTTTTAACCCATTCCTCATTGGAGGGACATCTGGGTTGTTTCCAGTTTCTAGCTATTACAAATAAGGCTGCTATAAACATAGATGAGGAAACTTCCTTATGATTCCGTGAAGAGGCATTTGGGTGTATACCCAGAAGTGGTATGGCTGGGTCCTGAGGCAGAGCTATTCCAAGTTTTCTGAGATATCTCCAGACTGACCTCCATAGTGGTTGCACAAGCCTGCATTCCCACCAGCAATGGAGTAGGGTACCCCTTTCTCCACACCCTTGCCAGCATGTGCTGTCATTTGAGTTTTTGATCTTAGCCATTATGACAGGTGTGAGATGGAATCTCAGAGTCTTCTTGAGTTGCATTTCTCTGATGATTAAGGATGTTCAGCATTTCTTCAAGTGTCTCTCAGCCATTAGGGGTTTCTCCTTTGTGAATTCTCTATTTAGCTCTGTCCCCCATTTTTTGATTGGATTATTTGATTTCTTGGTATTTAATTTCTTGAGTTCTTTGTAGATTTTGGATATTAGCCCTCTGTCAGATGTGGGGTTGGTGAAGATTTTCTCCCAGTTTGTAGGCTGCCGTTTTGTTCGAATGACAGTGTCCTTTGCCTTACAGAAGCTTTTCAGTTTCATGAGGTCCCACTTATTGATTGTTGATCTCAAGTCCTGAGCTGTTGGTGTTCTGTTCAAGAAGTTCTCGCCTGTGCCAATTAGTTCGAGGGTTTCTCCCACTTTTTCTTCTAGTAGATTTAGTGTGACTGGCCTTATGTTAAGGTCTTTGATCCACTTGGACTTAAGTTTTGTACAAGGTGATAAGTATGGGTCTAATTTCATTCTTTTACAAGTGGACATCCAGTTGGACCAGCACCATTTGTTGAAGATGCTGTCCTTCTTCCATTATGCTGTTTTGGCTTCTTTGTTAAAAATTGGTGGCCATAAGTTTGTGGGTCTATTTCTGGAACTTCAATCCAATTCCATTGATCTACTGGTCTCTTTCTGTACCAATACCATTCTGTTTTTACAACTATTGCTCTGTAGTACAGCTTGAAATCTGGGATGGTAATACTTCTAGAGGTTTTTTTATTGTACAGGATTGATTTAGCTATTCTGGGCTTTTTGTTGTTCCATATGAAATTGAGAATAGCTCTTTCCAAGTCTATAGAAAATTGTGTTGGTATTTTGATAGGAATTGCATTGAATCTATCTATTGCTTTTGGTAGGATGGCCATTTTTATTATGTTGATCCTACCTATCCATGAGCATGGGAGATCTTTCCATCTTCTAAAGGCCTCTTCCATTTCTTTCTTCAATGGCTTGAAGTTCTTGTTGTACAGGTCCTTTATTTGCTTGGTTAGAGTTACCCCCAGGTATTTTATGTTGTTTGTGGCTATTGTGAAGGGGGTTGTTTCCCTTATTTCTTTCTCAGCCTATTTGTTTGTTGTATAAAGAAGGGCTTCTGATTTTTTTGAATTAATTTTGTATCCTGCCACTTTGCTGAAGGTGTTTATCAGCTGTAAGAGTTCTCTGGTGGAATTTTTGGGGTCGCTAATGTATACTATCATATCATCTGCAAATAGGGATAATTTAACTTCTTCGTTTCCAGTGTTTATCCCCTTGATCTCCTTTAGTTGTCTTATTGCTCTAGCAAGAATTTCAAGTACTATATTGAAGAGATATGGTGAAAGTGGACATCCTTGTCTTGTCCCTGAGTTTAGAGGAAATGCTTCAAGTTTCTCTCCATTTATTTTGATGTTAGACACTGGCCTGCTGTATATTGCCTTTATTATTTCTAGGTACAGCCCTTGTATGCCCGTTCTCTCCAGAACTTTTAGCATGAAGGAGTGTTGGATTTTGTCAAATGCTTTTTCTGCATCTAGTGAGATTATCATGTGGTTTTGTTCTTTCATCTTATTTATATGGTGAGTGACATTGATAGACTTTCGTGTATTGAACCATCTCTGCATCACTACTTGGGATGAAGCCTACTTGATCATGGTGTATAATACTTTTGATGTGTTCTTGAATTCGGTTTTGCTAGTATTTTATTAAGTATTTTTTGCATCTATGTTCATGAGGGAGATTGGTCTGAAGTTCTCTTTCTTTGTTGGGTCTTTGTGTGGTTTAGGAATCAGGGTGATCGTGGCCTCATAGAATGAGTTTGGCAATGTTCTTTCAGATTCTATTTTGTGTAAGAGTTTGAGAAGTGTTGGTGTTAGCTCCTCTTTGAAGGTCCGGTAGAATTCCGTGCTAAAGCCATCTGGCCCTGGGCTTTTTTTGGTTGGGAGATTTTTTTGACTGTTTCTATTTCCTTAGGGGTTATAGGGCTGTTTAATCTGTTTATCTGATCTTGATTTAGCTTCGGTAGGTGGAATCTATCAAGAAAATTGTCCATTTCACTTAAGTTTTCAAATTTGGTGGAGTATAGATTTTTAAGTAGGATCCAAATATTCTCTGGATTTCCTCAATGTCTGTTGTTATTTCTCCCTTTTCATTTCTGATTTTGTTCATTTGTGTTTTCTCCCTCTGTCTTTTAGTTAATTTGGCTAAGGGTCTGTCTATTTTGTTGATTTTGTCAAAGAACCAACTCTTGGTTTCATTGATTCTTTGTATACTTCTTTTTGTTTCTAAGTTGTTGATTTCAGCCCTAAGTTTGATGATCTCCTGCCTTCTGCTCCTCTTGGCAGTGTTTGCTTCTTTTTTTCCCAATTCATCCAGTTTAGCTGTTAATTTGCTAATATGAGCTGTCACAATTTTCTTTTTGAAGGCACTTAGTGCTATGAACTTTCCTTGTAGCACAGCTTTCATTGTGTCGTATAGGTTTGGGTATGTTGTGTCTTCAGTTTCATTGGATTTTAAGAAGTCTTTGATTTCCTTCTTTATTTCTTCCCTAACCCAGTGGTCCTGTAGTAAAGAGTTGTTCAATTTCCATGTGAGTGTAGACTTTCTGTTGATTCTTTTGTTATTGAAGTCCAGCTTTATTCCATGGTGGTCTGATAAGATACAAGGGGTTATTTTAATTTTCTTGAATCTGTTGAGGCTATCTTTGTGTCCAACTATATGGTCGATTTTGAAGAAGATTCTGTGAGGTGCTGAGAAGAAGTTGTATTCCTTTGTGTTTGGGTGAAATGTTCTGTAGTTATCTGGTAGGTACATTTGTTTCATGATTTCTGTTAGACACATTATTTCTCTGTTTGGCTTCTGTCTTGATGATCTGTCCATAGTTGTCAGTGGGGTGTTGAAGTCTCCCACTATTAAAGTGTTTGGATCAATATGCGATTTAAGATTTAGAAGTGTTTCTTTTATAAATGTAGGTGCCCTTGTATTTGGGGCATAGATGTTCAATGTTGAGATTACCTCTTGGTGGATATTTCTTTTAATGAGTATGTAATGCCCTTCTCTGTCTTTTTTATTAACTTCAATTGGAAGTCTATTTTGTTTGTTTCCTGGGTTCATTTGCTTGGAAAACCTTTCCCCAGCCCTTTACTCTGAGGTAGTGTTTATCTTCAATAGTGAGATGTGTTTCTTGTATACAGCAAAAAGATGGGTCTTGTTTACGGATCCAGTCTGTAAGTCTGTGTCTTTTTATTGGCGAGTTGAGTCCATTGATGTTGATGGATATTAGTGACCAGGGGTTGTTAGTTCCCATTATTTTGGTATAGCTCGCTGTCTTGTGTTTCTTTTTGTTTACTTGCTGTGGAGGTTTCTATTTCCTCTGTTTTCTTGGGTGTAGTTATCTTCTCTGTGTTGTAATTTTCCTTCTAGGATCTTCTGTAGGCCTCGGTTTGTGAGGAGATATTGTTTGAATTTGATTTTGTCATGGAATATCTTGTTTTCTCCTTCTATGTTGATAGAGAGTTTTGCTGGGTATAGTAGTCTGGCTGGGCACCTATGTTCTCTCAGGGCTTGTTGGACATCCGTCCAGGCCCTTCTAGCTTTTAAAGTTTATGAGGAGAAGTCAGTGTTTTTCTGATGGGTCTTTCATTGTATGTGACTTGGCCTTTTTCTCTTACAGCTTTTAATATCCTTTCTTTGTTCTCTACATTTGGAGTTTCTATTATTATGTGGCGAGAGGAGTTTCTTTTCTGATCTAATCTGATTGGTGTTCTGTAAGCCTCTTGGATTTTTACTGGCATCTTTCTTTAGGTTTGGGAAGTTTTCTTCTATGATTTTGTTGAAGATATTTCCTGGACCATGGAGTCGGGAGTCTTCTCTTTCCTCTGTGCCTATAATTCTTAGGTTCTGTCTTTTCATTGAGTCCTTGATTTCTTGGATGTTGTGGGTGAGAGATTTTTTAGCCTTCTCATTTTCTTTGGATGTTGTACTGATTTCTTCCATCGAATCTTCCATGCCTGAGATCCTGTCTTCCATCTCTTGCATCCTATTTTACATACTCACATCCGTAGTTCCTGTTCTCTTCTCTTGATTCTCCATTTCCTCTTTTAACTCTGACTGTGTTTTCTTTATTGTTTCCATTTCTATTTTCATGTCTTGAATGGCAGTGTTCGTTTTGTACATTTCCTTCTCCAGTTTGCTTGTTTTTGCCTGGAGATCTTTCATTGCTTTATCCTTTTCCTGTTCGAACGCTGGGTCACCTTGGCTTGGAGCTCTTTAATGATGTCATTTGTTGTTTTGAGTTGTAAAATTGTGGCTTCTTTGAATTCCTTCATAGTTTTAAGTTCTTCTTGAAGGGACTCTATCACTTTCCATAATGTAGAATTGTCATCGTTTTCATGTGTTTCAGTTGTGGTGAGGTGGTTCGGGCTGGATGGAATAGCGTTTCTTTCTTTTGTTGGAGACATTTTGCTCTGTTTTTTGTTTTTTGGTTTTTTTTTTTTTTTGGTCTGGGGCCTCTTGCCATGTGGAATTTTTTTGCTGTCTTCTGGACTTGGGTCCAAAGGAGGCGCTTTGGTGTAGTTGTAGCATTGCCTTACTCCACCCCTATTAGGTGAGTCATTCAGCCCCGCCTACCAGGTGAGACCTAACTAATCCAGGTGGCGGAGCTGTGTACAAGTAAGTTCTGGTTCCCCGCCGGAAGGGCCAGTACTAGTACAAAAGTCTGATATACGACAGTTTCAAGTATCTCGCAGTTTGCACGGGGTTGGTTTCTCTAGCAGGTAAATGTGCAGTTCAGCTCCAATAGCCTTGCCGCTGCCGCGGCTTGGAAACTGGCCAGTGACATCACAGACTGCAATCTGCGGTCTGAAGGCACTTTGTAGTGGAGCTGTGCACACTTCCAAGGGTCGCAACCTTTTGCCAGGTAATTGGATCCTCTGTGTGAGACCTGCGAATGCCCAGCAGGGTGGGGATTATCTCTGCGTGGGTTCTGAATCTGCCGAATCTGCCGGCTGGGTATTAGGTTGGAACTTATCGGGGTTCTCTCCTGTTGGGGGATGGGTGATCCCGATTCCGGGGTCCAGCGGCTTCCTAGCGTGTCCGAGAGTGGGAAGGGGCGTCCTGCCCAGGGATCTTCTGTGGTCCCTGTGTAGGTGGGTGAGATTTAGGAGGGGTCGTGCCCTTTGTACAGCATCCTGCATCACTTGATGCCTTGTGACTGTTGACCCCGAGATCAAAATACGTCCGCGCAGGCCGCCGCCATCTTGGATTCCCCCTAGATTCAAATTTTTAATGCACGTCTTAGTTTCTGTTTTATTGCTGTCAAAAGACACCATGACAATGGCAACTCTTATTACAGAAAGCATTTAATTGAGAGCTTGATTACAGTTTCATAGGATTAGTCCATTATAATCGTGGCAGGAAACATGGAAGCAGGGAAACAGGCAAGTAGGCTTGAGGATGAGAACTTACATACTGATCCACAAGAAGGCAGGCCAGCAGAGAAAGAAACTGTCCTTAGGATGGGGTTTTGAAACCTCAAAGCCCACCCCTACCTCCTAGCAGGCCACACTTCTTCCAACACAGTCCTTTCCAAACAGTTCCCCTGACTGCAAACCAAACATTGAAACATATGAGCCTATGGGGGCCATGCTCATTCAAACCACCACAATGCAGTTGTGTGATATGATAGATTTGTAAGAACTGCTTTCATTAAAGACTTTATTTTGTTTACACTGATCACATTGAAATTGCAGCAAATTACTTGTCACAACTATTTTAATCTCTAAAGTCAATCTAAAAAATAAATTTCATATCATATACATTATTCTAAAATATACATGTATCATCTGTTTTACATATAACTACTATGACTATATTTGTTAACTTGTGAAATTCCTTCTGTTTTATCAGCTTCTGTTCATGAGAATTTGGTGTGATGCCGTAATTTTGTATAGGTTCTTATAGTTTCTTATATTATTCCTACTAGCTTATTCCTTTAGGATGGCAATGCTGAAATAAATTTGTGTACTATTGTACTCAGTGTGCTTGCATGTACACAAGAGGACATGAATTAATTAATGAAATGAGGAAATATATAAACTTTGTGAAATTTAACACTGTAACTTAGCACCATGTCACTTGAAGTAATTCACCTAACAAAACCCTGAAAATATAAATATATGCAGTTGAACAGGTTGTCTTTTTGTTTTCAGGAAACACTTTTGACTCAGCATTAGAAAACAGAAGCACTACAACAGCACAATACCTTCAAATTTGTGATAGCATTAACACAAATAAAGTACTTAAACAAAAAATCAAGAAGAGGAGAAGGGGAGAAACAAGGCAGTGGCAAACAGGTGAGATATATTTGTTTTATGAATATTATAATAATTTGAAATTTTCAGTTTTGTGTAATATAAGGAAGAAAATCAATGTTTGTAAGGTAGTTATACCCCCATATAACCCTGTATGTTCTATAAATAACTACATATATATTAAGATTTATTTTAATTTGGTGTGTGTGTATGTGTGTGTGTATGTATGTATGTGTGTATGTATGTATGTATGCATGTGTTTGTGGAGGCCAGAAGAGTGTTGGAACTACTGGAAGTAGAGTTGCAGGTACTTGTGAGCTGTCTGACATGGGTGGTGAGAACCAAACCAAGATCCTCTGCCAGAGCAGCAGGTGTTCTTAAACACCAAGTTATTTCTCCAACTGTGATAATTATATTTTAACAGTATATTATCAGTGCTTTAAAAGATTTATTTCCTCCTCATTCAAAAGATATTTTAAAAACAAATTTCAGATGGGTGTAATTATAAAGGTGCTTAGTTCATTTTTTTATATTTCATGCCATAGATGAGTAGTCTACAATAGATAGCCACACTTATTTCTCAGTAAGCAACTTTACTACAAAAATTTTATATTATGCATTTTATCATATAAGGCTTTTTTCAACTAATATTTTCACATAGTGAATTTCAGCTAGTTTTAGGAACCTGTTTTGCGAAATATTTTAAAGCAGTGTCATCAAATGTCACAATTTCCTTTTTTCCCCCATCCAGCTGTTATAATAGGTCCTGATGGACAGCCCTTGACAGTATACCCTTGTCATATTTGCACAAAAAAGTTTAAATCCAGGGGATTCTTAAAAAGACACATGAAGAATCATCCTGATCATTTGATGAGAAAGAAATACCAGTGTACAGATTGTGACTTTACAACTAACAAGAAAGTGAGTTTCCATAACCACTTAGAAAGCCATAAGCTCATAAACAAAGTTGATAAAACGCATGAATTTACAGAATACACCCGAAGATACAGAGAAGCTAGTCCACTGAGTTCAAATAAACTCATTTTAAGAGATAAGGAGCCGAAGATGCAAAAGTGCAAGTACTGTGATTATGAAACCGCCGAACAAGGACTGTTAAATAGGCATTTGCTGGCTGTTCATAGCAAGAGTTTCCCTCATGTTTGTGTCGAGTGTGGAAAGGGTTTTCGTCATCCTTCTGAGCTCAAGAAACATATGAGAACCCATACCGGTGAGAAGCCATATCAGTGTCAGTATTGTGTCTTCAGGTGTGCAGATCAATCAAATCTGAAAACTCACATTAAGTCTAAGCATGGTAGCAACCTGCCATATAAATGTGAGCATTGTCCTCAAGCATTTGGTGATGAGAGAGAGCTTCAACATCATCTGGATTTGTTTCAAGGACATAAAACACACCAATGTCCTCATTGTGATCATAAGAGCACCAACTCAAGTGACCTTAAGCGGCACATCATATCTGTCCATACCAAGGACTTCCCTCACAAATGTGAAGTCTGTGAAAAAGGTTTCCATCGTCCTTCAGAGCTTAAAAAACATAGTGATATTCATAAGGGTAGGAAGATTCATCAGTGTAGGCATTGTGACTTTAAAACATCGGATCCATTTATTCTTAGTGGTCATATCCTTTCAGTTCATACTAAGGATCAGTCCTTCAAGTGTAAAAGGTGCAAGAAAGGGTTCAGACAACAGAATGAGCTCAAAAAGCACATGAAGACTCATACTGGAAGGAAGATTTACCAATGTGAATACTGTGAATACAGCACAACAGACGCATCTGGCTTTAAACGACATGTAATTTCAATACATACAAAAGACTATCCACACAGGTGTGAATTCTGCAAGAAGGGATTTCGAAGACCATCAGAAAAAAATCAGCATATAATGAGACACCACAAGGAAACTCTTATATAGCAAGATTAATACAAGAAAAGAAGTTATTTACAAAATAAAATATGCGATTTGGAAGGAAAATCTAACTTTTGTGTGATTTCAAAGCTTGATAATAAGTCACAACTTTACATTCTTTTATTAAAGATCTTAAAATATTTGGACTAGAAGGGGAATCTAACAGCCCTTTGAAAATTAAAGAATTTAAGACGTACAATAGGATGGTTGCAGAGAAACTAACTGTGCATTTAACAGTATTATATGCATAACTAAACTACAGATGGGGAAAGTTAAGACGCTTGGATTGGTCACACTAGAGATAAGTGTTTCTGAAAGGCGAATACATAATTGACTTAAAAATACAAAGTTGACTTTGCTGTAGCAAGCAGCCTCACTTTTATGCAGTTTTAGAAATTGGGTGGGGAAAGAAAATGCAGTCATCCATCAGTCACTTAGTCATTGAACCTTTTATATTGTACCTGGACTTTGGATTCCAGAAATGGCAAATGTTTTGTGTGTTCTTTACAAGGAATCTCACTGAAAAAACAAGTTACATAAGTTTACTAGTGAAAACAAAAGAAAACTTGAGAGTTGCTGATATTTGATCACAAGATAGGATGTTTAGTACATAGCATTCTGTGAAGTCTGAAATAAAACATAAGAACTAAGGTTCCAGTTTCGATGTTCAAGTAGATTCAGTATGGCATATATGATAAAAGTGTATTTGAGTCAAATGTGGCTTTCTAAAATGCAAGTATAATGTTACAAAGTCAGCACTATGTTTCTTATAATCTAAATATTCAATTGGGAGAACAGTTTTCTTAAACATTAAAATATTTAGAATTTTGGAGAGTTTTAGTAAGTATGACTGTTCAAGTCTTACTTTAACATTTAAAGGTACAATTTTATGCCATTATTGAAAAGTTTGCTTTTTAAAATCTATATGCCACATTCTTAACAAATTTTCAATGAGGCGGTATTCATGCAGTATTTAACAGAACAATATGCTGTCAATAGTTTGGAGGTGGACATTCAGTTTACAGTGTGTAAATTTAAAATATGCATCCCTTTAACAATGCTTTGTGTTAGCATGCTGCAAATCAAAATGGCGCTTAATATTAAAACTGGTGTAGAGAATTTTAATGAAAATTCTGTTCATAAATGTAATACATATGATGTGTACTTTTAAGTTTTAGTTTAGTTAATTTAGTTTATATTCAGGTGTTCAGCATAATTAAAGTGTAATTTTGCTTCATATTATATTGTGGCTTTGTGTTTTAAGTAATATTCATATTTCTGTTTTTGCACCAGATAAGAATCAGTTACTTGAAAATAAGTTTTTTTTTTATCTTTCTTAACTTCAGAATACTAAATTTGGGAAATCTACTAAACTTGTGTGTTATGTGGCTGTAAATGATGTACACACTGTAAAATAAGATTGTTACTGTTATGTGGACTTATTTCTAAATGTTACTCATTGAAACGAGCATACAATAAAAAGCATTTATTGCACTTCAAAGTTTTATAAGTTTGTTTAAAGTTGTGTTATAATCTTCATTCCTTATTAAAGAATTTGCATTTAAAGCTTTTCTTAGGCAGTTTTATCTTTTCAAAATATTGTGTTGAATTTTTTGTGTCAATTAATGTGATCTAGGGATTTAAACAGTTAATAATAATTATGGCATCTTTATTCATCAAAAATAGGTATTATAAAACCATGATGAAATGCTATAAAGATACTCCTTTTAAGACCCAAGATTGATTATTAGAAAGGAAACTAAAAATTCTTAACCTGCTTACATGCTCTGATTCAGATAAATGAGTATATCTAGTTATTTTCCCAATATAATTCAAAAGGTAAAGTATTGATTCAATTATTTGGGAAGTGTTTCTGAAAATAATCATATTTGCTATTTTCTAATAGTTATTATTTAACAGGATTCATATTGCCATATATGTATATATATAGCACTATTAGTGATTATTCTTTTTTAATATTTATTTATTACTTCAAGTTACATCTCCATCATAGTACCCTCTTTCCACACCTTCCGGTTCCACCCTCCCACCCTAACCTCTCTCTCTCCCACCCATCCCACTCCTCCGATGTGGAGTGTCCCTATATATCAGCCCCTCTCAATTCAATAGTCATATGAGAGCTAAGAGTTTCCTCTTGCACTGGGGGCCTACATGGTAGCACCCCTAGGGCAAATTATCCCATTAATAGGTAACAAAGTCGATGTTCCTGATCCCTTTGGTGTGTTAGTTGTAGAATAGTTACCCTGTGCTATATGGCTAAAATCCAATTATAAGTGAGTAGATGCCATGTGCATCTTTCTGAGTCTGGGTACCTCACTCAGAATGAGGTTTTCTCGTTCTATCCATTTGGCTGTGAATTGCATTATTTCCTTGTTTCTGATAGCTGAGCAGTATTCCATTGTGTAAATATACCACAAATTTTTTATCCATTCGTCAGTTGAGGGTCATCTGTGTTGTTTCTTTCCAGTTTCTAGCAACTGCAAATAAGGCTGCTATGAACACAGATGAGGACATGTCCTTGTAGTTTGGTGAGGAATCCTTTGGGTGGATACCCAGAAGTGGTATGGCTGGGTCTTGAGGTAGGGCTATTCCAAGCTTCCTAAGATTTTGCCAGACTGATTTCCATAGTGGTTGTATAAGCTTGCACTCCCACCAGCAATGGAGGAGTGTTCCCCTTTCTCCACAACCTTGCCAGCATGTGCTGTCATTTGAGTTTTTTATCTTAGCTATTCTGACAGGTGTGAGATGGAATCACAGAGTCGTCTTGAGTTGCATTTCTCTGATGATTAATGATGCTGAGCATTTCTTCAAGTGTCTCTCAGCCATTAGGGATTCCTCCTTTGTGAATTCTGGGTTTAGCTCTTTTTTTCCCATTTTTTGATTGGATTATTTGGTTTCTTGGTGTTTAATTTCTTGGGTTCTTTATAAATTATGGATATTAGCCCTCTGTTGGAAGTGGGGTTGGTAAAGATCTTTTCCCAATTTGTAGGTTGCCATTTTGTTCAAATGACAGTGTCCTTTGTCTTACAGAAGCTTTTCAGTTTCATGAGGTCCCATTTATTGATTGTTGGTCTTAGAGCCTGAGCTATTGGTGTTCTGTTCAGGAATTTGTCACCTGAGCCAATGAGTTCGAGGCTTTTCCCCACTTTCTCTTCTAATAGATTTAGTGTGTCAGACTTTATGTTAAGGTCTTTGATCCACTTGGACTTAAGTTTTTGTGCAAGGTTATAAGGATGTGAGTGATTATTCTTTAAACCCAATTAGCAGTAGAAAAAAATCTACTAACTTCATGTAGTAGACCAGTGCTCCACAAATTTAAAAAATTATAAGTTCACCTAGGGATCTTATTAAAATACACATTCGAATTCAATTGTAGTGAATACAATTTTAAATTTCTAGTAAATTCACCTGTGTTATCACTCTGTGAGTAATAAGGTGTTAGACAAAAAGCATCTCATAATATTCTAGAACACGATGGTGCTCTTGATTAAATAACTGGATAAGTGAGTAAAGAAAAATCCATATTGTTGAGGACTTGCCATTAAGAACAAGGAAAGGAAACCTGTAAATACAAACACTCAAGTTGAAATAAGCCGTTTCAAGACAATGGTGAGTGAGTAGGACTGATAAGAGATGAAGCCTTTGAGAAGTTTTTATAATAGGAAACCATTGTGGGTTTAAAAGAAGGCAGCACATTCTTTTGGGGGCGTTATATTTGAAGATCACCTTGAAGAGTGTAAGGGCTATATTATCACAGTTGATGAGGGAAGCAAGGTGTCATATTAAGGGGTTGTTCATGGTTGTAATGAAATTGAACAAAAATAGATCCATTTCCTTACTTATAAATTGTCCCTAAAAACCAGTCCGGACAGAATAGAAACCATGTTCCAAATAAAGATTGTTTTTAAAAGAAGAGATATTCCTGGCTCAGGACTGCCTGTCCTATATGACTGTAGGGGACTTACTGAAAAGTCCTTTTTACAGAATATTTCATAGCCATTATGTGCAGATAAATAAACTCACTTTATAAATGATCTATGGCATGATACAATATGTCAGGAATTATTTTTCCAGGTAGAGCCCTTGCCATTAAGAACAAGGAAAGGAAACCTGTAAATACAAATACTTGAGTTGAAATAAGCTGTTTCAAGACAATGGTGAGTGAGTAGGACTGATAAGAGATGGGGCCTCATGTCTCAAAGAGTAAAGCCACCACTATCAACCTTGTACTGCTCATAAAGACTTTTTTATATAAACACACAAATTCAAGAATAGAATTAACTTCTATGTACCCACTACAAATCTTCAATGATTAACATTACTTGACAAAGATTATTTCATTTATATTATTTCTCTTCTCTTCATACACTTACAGATAATTATTTGATGGCTCCTTTCCCTAGCAGTTTAAATCAAAGTGAATACCAGATACTATTTAAAGAATTTGTGATAGGTGATTGATTTGCTCATTTATGAAGGCAGAGGAACAAAAATCATAGCTGGCTAACCCTAGGATTTTATCCAGTAAATTCTTTTTAAATATTTGAATAAATCTTCATGTATGTATAGGACTATATTATAACCCAAGAATATCAGTAGGATAAAGAATCTTCCTTATTTTTCAACTTTGTATATAATGATTCTGCCCTTCTGAAAGCATTACCTTGTACATTTGAAACCTTTTAGAGATTGCACACAAACTCCAATTCTAGATACGTGCCTGTTCCAATATTATACCTTTATATTCATACATTTTTCAAGTAACTACTTCAAAGAGAATTTTATTTCATTTAAAAATTGGAACCAGTTGACAATATTGATACTGCCTCATACATCACTTAATGTCCTAGCCACCTCCCATCTGATTTACAAACTGTTATCCTAGGAACAGATATCTTCCACAATATGATTGTCTCACTGGACTCCTTTAGGAAAGTACCCAAAAATATGTATATATTGTTTCATTTTAAAAAATTGGTTTGCTTTGTTGATCTTTGATCCATATAAACTGAGAATATTCAACACTGATGGTATCAGCAATGTATAGAAATAAGGCATTAAATTGTGAAGTCTTTCCCTTAAAGGATTTCTATAGCATGCATTGCAAACAAAATATTAATATGCTTGGATGGGAAAACAAAGTTTATGAATAGTTTTTTGTTTGTTTGTTTGTTTTTGAGAGATGGTTCCAGTGGGACCCTGGCTGTTTTGGAACTCACTTTGTAGACCAGACTGTATTCAAACTCAGCTATCCATCCACCTGTCTCTACCTCCCAAGTAAGTGCTGGGATTAAGGTGTGTGCCACCATGCCTGACGTTTTATAAACACATTCTTAATAAGATGAATAAAAGAATTACTGAGAATATTAATTGATACTGGCTATCATGTAATTGTGTCATATAACAATCCCATTATTCCTTTGTAGAATAAAAAGTGGTATATCTTGTTCTGTAGTAAAATAAACATTAGGTACTTTTCTTAATGAAAGATGTGCTTGTTATACTCTTTACTGAAATACTATGCTTACTATTTATCCTAGAGTAAGCATGAAACACTCTATTTTTCAGATGAACAAAAATTACAAAATCAAATAAATTTTGTAATATTGTGTCATGGTATAGATGTGCTATTTAAGGAA
>CAJQZJ010031220.1:0-13870 GCA_907164525.1 Lophiomys imhausi
GCCATATAGTACAGGATAACCATCCTATAATCCACAGACCTAAAGAAACTAGATTAGAATCTTATCTCTCTTATTTTGTACCTTATGGCTGTAATCTAGAAGAATTCCTTCTATGGCTTACATTTCTTACATTTAAACCAATGTTGTGTATAAACATATTCACTTTATATTTTTGGGGAGATAACAAAGTGTAAAGGAGGCTATGCATGTAATAATGATGCTTTGGAAAACCATCATGGTAAATTATAAACACTATTGTATTATAATATAGTCTATAGAATAATAATAATTGTATAACCAAATCATATTATAAATTAGATTTTTTAAATAGTATATTCAGTTTAGATTAAATTACTATGTATCAGAAAGCCAAGAATATAAACAGTTCTTAACTTTGGTGCTTAAACTACCACATGAGAAAAATGTCTTAGAATAAAACAATATGATTATGTCTTCTTGTTGATTCTTTTAAAAATATTTTTATAAAATTATTTTTAAATTTTTTTTTTAAAATATGTTTATTTATTACTTCAAGTTACAGTTCCATCACAGCCCCTTCCTTCCACTCCTCTTGGTCCCACCCTCCCACCCTCTACCCCTATCCTACTCCTCTGGTGTGGGGCGCCCCTACATATCAGCCCCCCTCATTTCAGCAGTCATATGAGGGCTAAGAGCTTCCTCTTGCACTGGGGGCCAACATGGCAGCTCCACTAGGGCAAAGTGTCCCACTAACAGGTAACAAAGTCCATGCTCCTGTTCCTTTCAGTCTGTTGGTTGTTATCCTGTTAGATATCCTGTACTATATGTCTAAAATCCACTTATAAGTGAATAGATGCCATGTGCATCTTCCTGGGTCTGGGTTAGCTCACTCAGGATGAGTTTTTCTAGTTCCATCCATTTGGAAGCAAATTGCATGATTTCCTTGTTTCTGATGGCTGAGTAGTATTCATAGTATTCCCTTGTGTAAAGGTACCACACGCTTTTATTTTTATTTTTATTTTTGTTTTTTTCCCATTCTTCAGTTGAAGGACATCTGGGTTGTTTCCAGTTTCTAGCTATTACAAAAAACTCAACATTTGTTTCCTGTCATTTTGCTAGAGGAAATAAAAATCTTTTTGTGAAAATTCTTCTCTCAGTTCTCCAACTTTGGACCTATTGCTTCCAACTCTCACCAGTGACTAGGAGCAGAGGGAATCCTCAGATTCCTTACTGGTAACAAGATAGCAACACAGGGAGCCATAGATGGTGACTAAGTCCTCACTGAGGGACAAAAGAAGTAGAGGATGTGACTGAGGATACTGAGTTCCTTCATTGCTCTTGCTCTTTGTACAGCCACTGTACAGGCTCACTGGCCTTTGTGATTATTACCCCCTCCCACTCTAGTACCTTTCATGGTATTGTAGTGTGTGTGTGTGTGTGTGTGTGTGTGTGTGTGTGTGTGTGTGTGTGCTTAGTTGGCATATCATAATTTCTGACGATACATACATAAGGCTCACTGCCTTGCATTTCCTTCAGATGTTTCTAGGCCAGACTATCTTACCTAGCTATATTTCAGACAATAGTGCCCTCATTCCCACTCACTCCACTACTTTCTCCCTTTTTCCTTTTCTCTGTAACTGTGTTTCACATACTTCCATGTATGCTGGAATCATCTGGCAGTGCATTAACATGCAGATAAGTTTGCAAAAGCTAAGGCTTTCTTGGCTTTCTGCCATTCTGTCCTAGGCCACTTGGTATTAATCTGTAAGCTACAACTCAGAGCAGTTATAATTGAGATAATGGATTTTCTTTTTCATTGGTTTATCATTCTTCTCTTCAGATTTGATGTGTTTCATGAAAGGAGAGACTAACTTGTTTTATGATGAATTCTCAGCACTTAGTTTGGTGCCTAATACATTGAAGTTGTTTCACATATATATATGGCTTAAAAACTGAGAATGTATTTCCTGTTAGAAACATCATCATATCATTTAGGAATAGTGCATATTTACTAGAACCGTGACATGGCAATTTCAGTGCACTATGTTGATTTAAAAATGTTTGCACATTTTTTCAAGTCTCCAGAGTCATTGAACTTTTGCCTTGATATCTGTTCTTAAATGCAGGTGATGTGGTGGTTTGTTGGGTTTCCTTACTAAGAATCATCTTCAATTTTAGTTTAAAAACTATTCTCATTAATATTCTGCTTTCAATGAAGGAAAAATTCATAGGAGAGATCTGGAGATTCAGCATGACTCTACATAGCCAGCCAGCTTTTATGTTAAGGAGCAAGCTAATGTATCCATTTAAGTCATTATGGCTTCTCCTCACATGCCCTCTTTTCCTTGTAGTTGAATCTTCAGAAAATACAACTTGTATACCTCTCAATGTAAAGGAATTGACTTAAACACCTTTTACGTAATAAATAATATGAATGTTTACTCCTTCCTGCAGAATCAGAAACCAATATTCCTTTTCACTCAGAGATAACATTAAAGCCAGGCTTGGTAGCAAACAGCTAAGCAAAAGAGAACACCTGGGACACAATGTACTCACAGGCTCCAGTAGTGGTCAGTCCAGGGGCACGATCAGGCTGCTTTGTCCACAGCTCCCGTAGTAAATGGTTTACAGCCTCCCACTCAGACCTCAGATCTTCTAACTTCCTCTTTAATAGAAAAGCACATATGTTACTTATTTCAAAAATATTTCTAATATAATTTAACCCATACAGTTATCAATTAATTATCTGAGTATTTCTTTATATTCAATTATTCATGAAGAACATGAATAATTACAAGAAAATGGATTTCTAAATAGACATTTTGATTTTTTATTATAATGTTTATTTATTACATCAAGTTTCGTCTCCATCATAGTGCCCTCTTTCTACCCCTCCTGGTGCCACCCTCTCCTCCCTCTCCTACCCATCCCACTCTTCCAATGTGGGGTTTCCCTACAAATCAGCCCCTCTCAGTTCAATAGTCATATGAGAGCTAAGAGCTTCCTCTTGCACTGAGGGATTACATGGTGGCACCCCTAGGGCAAATTGTCTCATTGATAGTTAACAAAGTCTATGTTCCTGATCTTTTTGGTGTGTTGGTTGTGGGATAGTTATCCTGTACTATATGGCTAACATCCAATTATAAGTGAGTAGGTGTCATGTGCCTCTTTCTGAGTATGGGTTAACACACTCAGGATGAGCTTCTCTCATTCCATCCTTTTGGCTATAATTGCATGATTTCCTTGTTTCTGATAGCTGAGTAGTATTCCATTGTGTAAATGTACCACAATATTATTTTTATCCATTCATCGGTTGAGGGACATCTGGGTTGTTTACACTTTCAATCAATTACAAATAAGGGTGCTGCTATGAACATAGATGAGGAGATGTCCTTGTGGTTTGGTGAGGAATTGTTTGGGTGGATACCCAAAAGTGGTATGGCTGGATCTTGAAGTAGGGCTATTCCACATTTTCTAAGATATTTCCAGACTCATTTTCATAGTTGCTGTAAAAGTTTGCACTTCCACCAGCAATGGAGGAGTGTTTTTCTTTCTCCACAACAATGCCAGCATGTGCTGTCATTTGAGTTTTTGATTTTAGCCATTCTGACAGGTGTGAGATGGAATCTCAGAGTCGTCTTGAGTTGCATTTTTCTGATGATTAAGGATGTTGAGCATTTCTTCAAATGCCTCACTGTCAAGATTCCTCCTTTGTGTATTCTCTGTTTAGCTATATTTCCCATTTTTTGTTTGGATTATTTTGTTTCTTGGTGTTTAATTTCTTGAGTTCTTTTTAAATTTTGGATATAAGCCCTCCTTTGGAAGTGGGGTTGGTGAAGATCTTTTCTCAATCTGTAGGTTGCCGATTTGTTCTGGTGACAGTGTCTTTTGCCTTACAGAAGCTTTTCATTTTCATGAGGTACCATTTATTGATTGTTGGTCTTAGAGTCTGAGCTGTTGGTGTTCTGTTCAGGAAGTTGTCCCCTATGCCAATGAGTTGGAGACTTTTTCCCACACTCTCTTCTATCAGGCTTTATATTAAGGTCTTTGATCCATTTGAACTTAAGTTTTGTGCAAGGTGATAAGTATTGGTCTAAATTCATTCTTTTACATTTCCACATCCAGTAAGACCAGCACCATTTATTGAAGATGCTGTGTTTTTTCCATTGTACAGTTTTGTATCCTTTGTCAAAAATTAACTGAGCATAGGCGTGTGGGTCCATTTCTGGCTCTTCAATTCGATTAAATTGATCCACTTATCTGTTTTTATCCCAGTACCATGCTGGTTTTATTACTATTGTTGTGTAGTATAGCTTGAAATCTGGGATGGTGATACCTCCATATGTTTTTTTTTTTTAATTGTACAGGATTGATTTAGCTATTCTGGGTCTTGTGTTATTCCATATGAAATTGAGAATTGTTTTTTCCAGGTATATGAAGAATTGTGTTGGTATTTTGATTGGAATTGCATTAAATATGTATATTGCTTTTGGTAGGATGGCCATTTTTAATATGTTAATCCTACCTCTCCATGAGCATGGGAGATCTTTCCATATTCTGATGGCCTCTTCAATTTCTTTCTTCAAGGATGTGAAGTTCTTGTCATATAGGTCTTTCACTTGCTTGGTTAGAGTTACCCTCAGGTATTTCATATTGTTTGTGGCTATTGTGAAGGGTGTTGTTTCCCTATTTTCTTTCTCAGCCCATTTATTTGTTGTATAAAGAAGGGTTTCTGATTCTTTTGAATTAATTTTGTATTCAGCCACCTTGCTGAAGGTGTTTATCAGTTGTAGGAGTTTTCTGGTGGAATTTTTGGGGTCACTTATGAATAGTATCAAATCATCTGCAAATGGGGATAATTTGACTTCTTCCTTTCCAATTTGTATCCCTTTGATCTCCTTTAGTTGTCTTATTGCTCTAGCAAGAACTTCTAGTACTATATTGAAGAGATATGGTGAAAGTGGATATCTCTGTCTTGTCCCTGAGTTTAGGGGAAATGCTTTATGTTTCTCCTCATTTAATTTGATGTTGGCTACTGACTTGATGTATATCACCTTTATTATTTCTAGGTATGGTCCTTTTATGACTGATCTCTCCAGGACTTGGTCTTAAATCTTTTTTTATGTTGGGTCTTTATGTGGTTTAGGGATCAGGGTGACTGTTGCCTCATAGAATGAATTTGACAGTGTTCCTTCTGATACTATTTTGTGGAAGAGTTTGAAGAGTACTAGTATTAGCTCTTCTTTGAAGGTCTGGTAGAATTCTATGCTGAAACCATCTGACCATCTGGTCCTGGGCGGTTTTTTTTTTTTTTTTTTTTTTTTTTTGGTTGTGAGAATTTTAATGTCTGTTTCTATTCTCTTAGGGGATATAGGACTGTTTAATTTGTTAACCTGATCTTGACTTAACTTTGGAAGTTGGAATCTATCAAGAAAGTTTTCCATTTCACTTAGGTTTTCAAAATTGGTGGAGTACAGATATTTTTAAATTTATTTTTTATTTCTTCAAGTTACATCTCAATCACAATCCCCTCCCTACTCCTCCCTCCAGTCCCACCCTCCCACCCTCTTCCCCCTCAACCCCCATCCTCTTCCACTTTTTTTTAAGTTTAAGGTATATCTTTATCCCCCACAACAACTCCCCTTTTCAGTCCAACAAATGGTTCTTTCTCTTACAACAATAAATACAATACAAAACAACAGAAATAAATAGGCCACAATTATGAAAGTTATATGTCTTAGCATACATTCCCAATGTCCAGTCCATATCTATTTGGCACCTGACTTTAACATTCTACTATCTAACCATCTCCATGAGTTTAAAGTTCTATATCTAACTCAGCTTTCATACTAACTTGCATCATAATTTTAAAAACATCTTCTTAGATCCAGAACACACTCTTGATTCATAAACAACTTAAAATTTAACTATGAGACTCTAGCTATCTAGTCTTCAACCAACTCAGAGACCTGAGATGGATAAATATATCTGATTATATAGGAAGTGCAGGGCCCGCAGCTTCCAGAATTCAAAGATGTTTTCTTAGCTTAAGATTTTTGATATAAAGACATATCAGCTCCTGACAGCACCCCCTATTCTCCTCCAAGTAGAAGATGAGCATTGAAGAATCTTCAGTGGGAGATGGCTGAATTAGTGGCAAGCCTATCTCTTGGTAGGAAAAAATCCTTGCTTCAATTGTAGACAGAATGCTGTCCAAAAAGGACAAAACTTGGAAGCAGGTAAGTCGACAGCCTAGCTCTGCCAAGAAAGGGTAGGCAAGTCCTTCATAATTCAGGCTTTACAGTTAATATCTGTCAGAGAAACGGGGCCAAACAGCTGAAGATTGATGCTGTAATGTATGGAGAGAAAATGGGAACTGTCCAGGAAGCCACTGTTACGTCATTTCTTAGTTTTGGAGTACAGATTCTTAAAGTAGAACCTAAAGATTCTCTGGATTTCCTCAACGTCTGTTGTTATTTCTCCCTTTTCATTTCTGATGTTGTTGATTTGTTTTTTTCCTTCTGCCTTTTAGTTAATTTGGCTAAAGGATTGTCTATTTTGTTGATTTTTCTCAAAGAACCAACTCTTGGTTTCATTGATTCTTTCTATTGTTCTTTTTGTTTCTAAGTTATTAATTTCAGCCCCAAGTTTAATGATTTCCTGCCTTTTGCTCCTCTTGAGAGTGTTTACTTCTTTTTATTTTTGGGTTCTTCCAGTTCTGCTGTTAATTTGCTAATATGAGCTGTCACAATTTTCTTTTTGAAGACACTTAGTGCTATGAACTTTCCTCGCAGCACTGCTTTCATTGTGTCCCATAGGTTTGGGTATGTTGTGCCTTCACTTTTATTGGATTTTAAGAATTCTTTGATCTCCTTCTTTATTTCTTCCCTGACTCAGTAGTCATTCAGTAGGGAGTTGTCCAGTTTCCATGAATGTGTAGGCTTTCTGTTATTTCTGTTGTTGTTGAAGTCCAGCTTTATTCCATGGTGGTCTGATAAGATACAAGGAGTTATTTCAATTTTCTAGTATCTATTGAAGCATGCTTTGTGTCCGACTATATGGTCAATTTTGGAGAAGGTTCTGTGTGGTGCTGAAAAGAAGGTGTATCCTTTTGTGTTTGGGTACAACATTCTGTAGATATCCGTTAGGTCCATTTGGTTTATGACCTCTGTTAGACTCATTATTTCTCTGTACATTGATGTAAGTGGGGTGTTGAAGTCTCACACTACTAATGTGTGGAGATCAATGTGTGGTGTAAGCTTTAGAAGAGTTTATTTTACATATGTGGATGTCCTTGTGTTTGGGGCATACATGTTCAGTATTGAGATGTCATCTTGATGAATTTTTCCTTTAATGAGTAAGTAGTGTCCATCCTTATCTTTTTTTATTAACTTCAGTTGAAAGTCTATTTTACTTGATATTAATATGGTTACTCCAATTGCTTCCTGGGTCCATTTGCTTGGAAAACTTCTTCCCAGCCCTTTACTCTGAGGTAGCATCTATCTTTGTTATTGAGATCCATTTGTTGTATGCAGCAAAATGATGGGTCTTGTATATGGATCCATTCTGTAAGCCTGTGTCTTTTTATTGGGGAGTTGAGTCCATTGATGTTGATGGATATTAATGACCAAAGGCTGTTATTTCGCATTATTTTGGTGTAGGTGGTAGTTCTGTGTTTCTTTTGGTTTAGCTGCAGTGGAGTTTTTTGCTTCCTCTGTTTTGTTGTCTGTAATTATCTTCTCTGGTTTGGAATTTTCCTTCTAGAATCTTCTTTAGGGCTGGATTTGTGGGTAGATACTGTTCAAAATTGGTTTTGTCATGAAATACCTAATTTTCTCCATCTATGTTGATAGAGAATTTTGCTGGGTGTAGTAGTCTTGGCTAGCACTTATGTTCTATTAGGGCATGTAGGATGTCTGCCCAGGTCCTTCTGGCTTTTAAAGTTTCTGAGGAGAAGTCAGGTGTAATTCTGATGGGTATGCGATTATATGTTACTTGACATTTTTCTTTTAGAGCTTTTAATATTCTTTCTTTGTTCTGTACATTTGGAGTTTCAATTATTATGTGGCAAGAGGAATTTCTTTTCTGGGTCTATTCTGTGTGGTGTTTTGTATGTCTCTTGGAATTTTAACAGCATCTCTTTCTTTAGGTTTGGGAAGTTTTCTTCTATGATTTTGTTGAAGATGTTTCCTGGACCTTGGAGTCGGGAGTCTTCTCTTTCCTCTATGCCTATAATTCCTAGGTTCCATCTTTTCTTTCTTTTTTTTTTAATAATTTATTTTTTATTTCTTCAAGTTACATCTCAATCACAATCCCCTCCCTACTCCCCCCTCCAGTCCCACCCTTCCACCCTCCTCCCCCTCAACCCCCCATCCTCTTCCCTTCTTTTTTTTTTTAAGGTATTTATTTTTCCCCCCAACAGCTCTCCCTTTCAGTCCAAAACATGGTTCTTTTTCTTATAACTATAAATACAATACAAAACAACAGAAATAAATAGGCCACAATTATAAGAGTTATATGGCTTAGCATACATTCCCAATGTCCAGTCCATATGTATTTGGTACCATCTTTTCATTGAGTCCTTGATTTCTTGCATGTTATGGGTGAGGACTTTTTTAGATTTCTCATTTTCATTGGTTTTCTACTGATTTCTTCAATTGAATCTTCCATGCCTGAGATTCTGTCTTCCATCTCTTGTATCCTATTTTTCATACTCATGTCTGTAGTTCCTGTTTTCTTTCCTTGATTCTTCCATCTCCATGATTATCACTGCTTGTGTTTTCTTTATTGCTTCTACTTCCAATTTCAATTCTTGAACAATTTTCTTTGTCTTATACGTTAACTGTTCCAATTTGTTTGTCTTTGAAAATCTTTAATTGCTTTGTGTCTTTCCGATTCATGTTGGGCTGCGTTGGCTTGGAGGTGTCTAATGGTATTCTCCATTACTTTCATTTGTAGAATTGAGATTTCTTTCTATTCTTTCACTGATTTAATTTCTTCTTGTAAGGACTCCATCATTTTCCTAAGTATAGATTTGTCATCATTTACTTGTGTTTCAGCTGTGGTGGAATGATTGGGGCTTGCTGTGTTAACTTCACTGAATTTTGTTGTAGTCATATTTCCCTGACTTTTGTCAGTTTTCTTCTTTTGGTGACCCTTAGCCATCTTGTTGCTCTAATCTGGTTGTTCTTGATGTATTCTGGACCGTTTTAGTGGCACTGTCAGTTCTCTTCAAGGTGTTGCAGTGACCTTGTGAATATTGGGTGCTCAGGTAGCCAGGAGGTACCTCTCTCTGGTAGTCGGGGCTGCCTCCCAAGGTCCTGCAGTGATCAGATCTGTGTGAGACTGTACTGGTGCAAAAAGAGCAGCCTGTCTCGGTGCAGTGTTCTTCCAAGTGATTGTATATCTAGTAGAGGGACCTTTATAAACAACACCTTTCTGGGTAAGCCCAGATATGCTTGTGCCTCCCAGTCAGCCACTGGAGATAAATCTTGGTGAACCTGAAATTCTCCTGTATGGAAAGTCAGCGTGGAAGCTGGGTGCTCCTGAGGCTGGTGAGTAACCATGTCTGAGATTTGGAGCTATTCCTCGAGTATTTGTGTGGCTTGTGGCTGGTTTCTGCAGCAATGCCTGTGCTTGCATCTGCTCTGGTCCCTGTGCTTGTGCTCCATGCTGCTGGCCTCCGATTTGATCTTCTGCTCTATGACCAGTGCTGCTGGCCTCTGTTTTGCTCCCCAGACCTCCACCCTGAACTGCTGTCCTCCACTTTGCCTGCAGGCGTCCACTAGGGCTGGAGCCTGTGTCCCAGGGGTCACTGGGTAAAACCCCGCAGGTTCACGCTTCTCAGGTTGTTGCTCAGCTTGCTTATATTTTTGCAATGTTGTACTTATTTACCCTGTGCTCACAATGTGTCCTTGCCCTCTGCCACCATCTTGGATTCCCCTCCAATATTTTGATTTTAACTTAAAAATTTTAAAGGAGATCTTGGGCGATGACTCAATGGGAAAAGAAAGTGGTGATCGAAATGAGGACCTGAGTTTGGGTAGTCTAGTTAAGTAAAACCAAAACCAAATTCAAAATAAAAAATTATGGTGGATAAGTGACAAAGAAGACAGCTAACAATGACCTTTGTGTTTCATGTGTACATATATGAATGTGAGTGTGCACACACAGGTAGGTGCACACATACAAACATGCAAATATAAGTGGATTGTGATTCTAAACTCTTTGAGTTTAAGATTTAAAATTTTAAGGTCATGTCTTGTGAGAATGCTTGGCATGTAACAACTATGTCTATATATACACAGACATGCATATGGGCACTACAACTGCACAATTTGATCCTATGTCTCCCTCTGTAAATATATCTAATATTTATGAGGCCTAGAGATGATACTCAAATCTCAAAATGCTTGCTTATTTGTAGCAAGAGATAGTGAACAAGCCTAAATTTATACCATTACTCAAATATTTCCTTAGAACTGACTCAGCTCACATTTGAGCCTTTATAATAGTTTTTGTTTCGATCATTTGTTTGAATAGCAATGAATTTGGGTGATTGTCTTAAATAATCATAAAAATGTACTTTGGGGAGATTTCTAGAGTAATTCTAAAATAATTTTGTTAGAGACAGTTGATAACTCATTAGAAATATTCCTAGTACATAAACAGTGGTAAAAGTAACTGTCAATATTTATTAAAAGATCCTTAAAAATAAGTTTACCTTCTTATAAAAATTAGTAAAGAAAATTGAAAACATCAACTTTCTAAAACATTGTAAATAGGTATTGATGCTTGGGAACAAAGCTTTCAGTGATAGCTTTGAGAATGGGCAAAAATAGTCTTGCTGGTAGCTCCTAGCCAAGTAGGCCATGATGATCCCAATTAAGCAGACAGACACACAGACAAATACACAGACAAAAAACACTTAAAGAAAATAAGCTTGGTAGAGACAAGATCATCCCATGACCAGCTCTGAAACAATACAGAACGGCAAAGCTGCACTACTACCACAGAAATGACTAATATGCAATACTGTTCCTTGAACAGTGATATGGTTTAACCCTATTCAATCCTTTTCAAAATCTACATTAACCTTGCTCATCAATTTGACTGCTTCTTGACAGCATATAATTTGAACATGGATTCCACTTTTCTCATTCTCCTTGAAATTAAACGTTCTTTGACAAAGACGGCACATGATCTTTTTGAAGTGTTTTCTCCTCTGATAATAACCCAAATAGTTCTAATTTTTACTACTGGTGTGTTCTCAGTAGTCTATACTTGGAGAGCCTTTTCGTATCCATGTTCAAGTGATGGAAACTAGCCTGTGTTCTAATTAAGAAAGTGCTCTACCACTGAGCTACAATCTCATATGAGGGTTTAACAGAGTTGTATGCATATTCCAACTGTACGACACTGCAAATAACTATAAAAATGTAAGTAATGTGAATCTATAATGTTGATATGAAGTGTTTGGTTTTATTTTTTAACATTTTATTTAATTTATTTTTTTCATACAGGGTCTCATGAAGTCAATGCTTGCCTGTAACTCATGAAATATTTGGGGGTGACCTTGAACTTCTAATCTAATCCATATACAGGTCTTCATACATGCTAGGCAAATACTCTATATCCCCAAGCACAATATGAAGAATTTGAATAAAACTGTTTATAAAACATAAATGTAACGAAAGCAAATTTTGCAAAGGATCTGGGGATCCAAACTCAGTGCTTTTTATGCTACAAAACTGTAGCTAGTTTTCAGATATTTTCCAGGTGATGATCCACATAAAGAGGTGCAGCTCATAGGTAGAGTACTTGCCTATCATGTACAGTGCCCCGAGGATCCCATGCTTAGTATGACAAAATGAAGTAAAACATAATAGTGTAGATCAGTCATTGCTTTACATCTGATACCTCCAAATCAATCATATTTTGCCCCTATCAACCTGATATTCTGCTTTCTCCAGAAGTCAGAGAACTTGTAGACATATTTTTACCGGTCTCAACTCACCCAAATGAGCTGAACAGACAGGAAATGGGGAAACATGAAAAGTCGGAAGAAAAGTTGTCATTTACCTACAAGATGGCTTTAAGAGAAGTGGGGGGAAAAGATAAGTTGTATGGCTTTGTCTTTGTTTGTTTTCAAGCTTCCATTTACTTCACTAAGGAAACAGCAGAATTGGGTAGATGTGGACATAGAGTACAGTTCCTATCTGAAGCATCCTTGGGATTGAGTGTATAGGTGGAAATGAGATTAAGTTAAGCATTACTCATTTAATTACTTTATAAATGAGAAAAGCAAAATTGTCTACATCTTGAAGAAAGGATTTTTCTGTTTTATGCAAAAGCACAAAGTGATGGCAAATTAAATGCACATTTGTGAACTGTAAGAAAGGGTGTTAAACCTCAACTCATTGCCATACCCATATGGCATTAAGTTTTAGAATCTCCATTAAGAATAGATAGAAGATGCCCTATCCATCTCTTGTATTTAGATAAGCAAATGTTGCTTGTCTCTTAACAACTTGATTACTGGGTAGTTTAGAGAATATCTGTGATAGACTGTCATAGTAGCTAACAAAGTGACATGTTTTCAAGACTAGGAGTTTGTTTTACTTAACTATCCTAGATCGTTTTAGACGGTTGGTATCAAGAGGCCAGAGCTTCACATTTTATTTTTAAGTATCTCTAGCTATGATATCATTAGGAAGCGTTACCTTTAATTTTGTATCAATATACAAAGATCTATTCAAATGTGGCTAAATATACTCTTAATTATGTATCAATATACAAAGGTCAATGCCTATGTAGCCCAATACAATCTTAATATTACGTCCATATACAAGGGTCAGTACCATTGTGGCCAACTATAATCTTAATTTTGTATCAATATACAAAGATCAATACCGATGTAATCCAATACAATCTTATTTTTGCACAATAAACAATGGTCAATACCACTTTAGCCTAATAAACTACTAATTTTGTATCAATATACAAAGGTATAAGGGCATATTCAATAATCTGCCCATTTTTCTTGGACCTTCCTGTGCTATGTCTATATCTCATTTTTCTCAAGCCTATGCACCAGGCAGTCATTGGTATGTCCTTTCTTAGCTTTGGAAGCTGCAGGCCCTGCACTTCCTATATAAGCAGATATATTTATCCCTCTCAGGTCTCTGAGGTGGTTGAAGAATAGACAGCTAGAGTCTCATAGTTAAATTTTGAGTTGTTTAGGAATCAAGAGGGTGTTATAGATCTAAGAAGATACTCTTAAAAGTGTGTTGCAAGTTAATATGAATGTTGAGTCAGATATAGACCTTTAAACTCATGGAGATGGTTAGATAGTAGAATGTTAAAGTCAGGGGCCAAATATGTATAAACTGGACATTGGGAAGGTATACTGGGCCAGTTAACTCTCATAAATGTGGCATATTTATATCTGTTGTTTTGTATAATACTTACTGTTATAAGAGAAGGAACCATCTGTTGGACTGAAAGGGGAAACTTCTGGGGGGAAGAGGGTGGAAGGGCGGGATAGGAAGGGGGAATAGGGAGGGGTTTGTGACTGAGATGTAACTTGAATAAAAAAAATAAAGTATTTATAAAAAAAAACAACAAAAGTAACACCTACTTTCATTTCAAATATCCCCCTATTTTTTCCATTGACCCAAATGTACCTAATATTTATCTTAGATCTACTATGCATTAATGTGTTACTCTTTAACAGACATTGAATAAATATTCTTTGTGTGTTGTTCTGTCTAATCTTATCACCTCCTTGTGAGATACATGCCACATTATTTTTCTTTGTTTTTCATAGGTAGGAACTAAAGCCCAAATTAAGTGGTTATTCTCAAGAGACTTAAATACTAATATGTAAACC
>CAJQZJ010031225.1:8740-37218 GCA_907164525.1 Lophiomys imhausi
TTTTTCTTAAAATACATTAGACTTAATTCATTTCTTGCCTCAATTTAAAATTTTAAAATATGGGACTTTGTTGCTCAGTAGTAGGGCATTTGCTTAGTTTGTACACGGAATCTCTGAAATTAGTTGTTAATAATTTCCTCTCCCTTCCATAAAAATAAATTTCCTTTGTACAGAAATAATTGATTTTTTTTCTCCCCCCCCATAATTGATTTTTTTTAATTAATAGAGATCAGAAAGTGACAACACCTGAGGATCAGGTCCAAGAAGGGAAAAAAGTTTTCAGTCTCAAAACAGAAATGGTAAGTAAGATAATGTATATAGCACTCAGACCTTTCCTACGCACGTTATGAAGAAATGAGCTCTGAAATACTGATTTCTCTTAACTCTTCTAGGCTGAAAAAGAAAATATTAGAAGCATAATTGAAGAACCCTGCATTCCATTAAAAGATGCTGAAGTAACTGGTTCAGAAGTACATGCCTTGACAGATAATTTTCAAGCTGTACAGTTATCAACTAGAGATGATTTCCAAGGTCAGACTCTGCCATTAGAGCAGGCATGTGACCTTAAAGACAAGGAAAAGATGCAAGCAACTACAGAAAATCCAAAACAAGATGCTAACATGCCTAAAAAATGGGTGCTTGATTATTATAATGGCCAGGTTGTTCAGTGTAAGATTAATTCATTTAGAAAGCTTCCAAATGTCAAAGAAGAGAGTCCTAGAACAACCAAGAAATGCCCTCCTAATGTGTCTAAAGCCATCAGGGCTCAGTCTGAGCCTGTGAACAGCACCAGTACAAGAGCTTCAAATATGACTGCTCCCACCAAATTTGTGAACAGTAAATCTGTGAGCACGACATCGAAGATCATGCTTGTGCGACCACCTATTATAAGTCTCCACAAGAACACCCAGGGTGCTGCAAAACAGGGCCTCAGCAGGACCCTTGCCAATGTTACAATCAGGAAAGGGTCACTTGAAAAAGAATCACTTCAATCACAACCGGGTATATCTGTTGTCAAAACCAGTTCTTCTCAGGACACAAAACAAGATAAGGCACCATCAAGAAGCATAGCATCGAAAGGTGTGGCCAGGACTAATTCTTCTAATGCAAAAGTGCGCAGATACATAATAGCAGGACCGAGTGTTTACAGGTCAGTTCAGCCCAAAGAAACCACAGAAGACAGAAAGTGAGTAATTTCATCGAAAGTATTAGAACTTCTTTATTATTTTCTGTGATACAGTCAGATTTATTTATGGAACAATAAGACCAAAAAGTTATGTCTTTAAATGTGATTTGCTGGTTGCTTTTGATCTCAGCTGAACACTTAATTATTCATAATTTAACCATTTAAAAATGCATTCTTGGGGCTGGGCGTGGTGGCATACAACTTTAATCTCAGCACTCCGGAGGCAGAGGCAGGTGGATCTCTGAGTTTGAGACCAGCCTGTTGTACAAAATGAGTCCAGGACATCCATGGCTACACAGAGAAACCCTGTCTCAAAAAATGTATTCTTGGGTTCTTTTTGTGGGGAGGTGTTTATTGTGTGTGTGTGAGAGGGCATTGACCTCTCTGGGAGCATCTGTGAGCCTACTGATGTTGGTGTACGGAAGCCGACCGGGGTCCTCTGCAAGAGCAGCAAGCA
Organism: Lophiomys imhausi; assembly: GCA_907164525.1. Taxonomy (NCBI): domain Eukaryota; kingdom Metazoa; phylum Chordata; class Mammalia; order Rodentia; family Muridae; genus Lophiomys; species Lophiomys imhausi. Next base: position 10,384 of record CAJQZJ010031225.1, read on the forward strand.
CTTCTAGCCTTTCAGCATCTCCCCAGCTCCCATTCTTGGAGTCTTTGAACATACATTTGATTTTGTTATGCTCAAGAGTTCAGCTCTACAAACAAGTATGTGTACCAGTTTAGAGTTGTGTGTAGATTTGAGATTATTTTGTGTGTGGGTGTCTCTGCTTGCATGTATGTCTTTGCACCATGTGTGTTCCTGGTGCCCACAGAGTCCCAAAGAGGGTGTCAGATTCCCTTGAGCTGGAGTTAGAAATGGTTATAAACCACCATGTGGGTGTTGGAATCAAACTAGGGTCCTCTGGAGGAGTTGCTGGTACTGGTGAGTGGTCTCTCCAGCCCCAGATTTATTTAACTACTCCATTTAGCAGGGTGACATCATCAAAATCAAAGTAATATTTATGTATGGCTTCTGATTGTAGAGCTCGAATGGCTGAGCGGAGAATTGGCAAGGGAAAAAGGGCTGAAAAGGCCTCCTAATCTAAGAGCTACCCAGGCTGAGCCAAAGAGACAAAATGAAAACCCAGTTGGGTCCTTTTGGACTACAATGGCAGAAGAAGACGAACAGAGATTATTTACTGAAAAAGTAAACAAAACAACTTCTGAATGTCTGAACCTGATTAATAAGGTAGAGTCTTTTTTTTTCTTTTTTTAAATGTGTATGGCTTTTTTGCCTATATTTATGTCCATGTGTGTGCCTGGTACCTGCAGAAGCTAGAAATAGTGACAGATCATCTGGAACTGTAGTTATATATGGTTATGAGGCATCATGTGCTGGGAATTGATCCCAGGACCCCTGGAAGAGCAGCCAGTGCTCTTAAATGCTGAGCTATCTCTTCAGCCCTCCTAGGTAGAGTCTTTATCTTTATATGTTTTATAATTTAGAAATTTCTGAAGTTTTTTTATTTTATTTATGTACTTAAATGAGTTTACATGAACCACATGTATGCAGGTGCCAGCAGAGGCTCGAAGGTGCTGGATCCACTGAATCTGGAGTTTACAGTTGGTTGTGAGCTGCCCAACATGGGTGCTGGGAGCCACTAACATGGGTGTGGTGATGGAGCATGCAGCTCACTCTGAGCTTTTTATATTGCCCATTGTTCTTGATAGTCAGATTATTAATTGTCCATAGTTTCTAGCTCACACATTCTTTTCTTGGTTATTTTAGGGATGCCCAAAAGAAGAAATTTTAGTCACATTGAATGACCTGGTTCATAATATCCCAGAAGCCAAAAAACTTGTTAAATATTGGATATGTCTTATACGTATTGAACCAGTCATAAGTCCAATTGAAAACATTATCTCAATCTATGAGAAGGCCATTCTGGCAGGAGCTCAGGTAAGATCAAAATGTACCGATCTTCACTTTTACAGTGTAAACAATTCCAAGTTATTTTGGAGCATAGTATAGTATAACTTCATAAGATTGCAATTTCACATGTAGGAGTAATGAGTATTTAGAGGCCACAGGAGGACTGGGGAGTGTGGAGATGCAGGACTCTGTTTGTAGCAGCTGAAAGAGTGAAGGCCATAAGGATTGTATTATGGGTGTTTTTCAATCTTTTAAAACTTCTCATTTGTATACCAAGGGTGATAAGAGTTTAGAAAACAGATACTAAGCCGCCTTTAATCCCAGCACTTGGGAGGCAGAGGCAGGCGGATCTCTGTGAGTTTGAGGCCAGCCTGGTCTACAAAGCTAGTCCAGGACAACCAGAGCTGTTACACAGAGAAACCCTGTCTCGAAAAAACCAAAAAAAAAAAAAAAAAAAAGAAAACAGATACTAGCTGAAATATAAGTTCGTTGAAACTGAGAATATTTTAGTCCAAAGTATCCTCCTGTGCGTTTCCTATAGTGGACTAGAAGGGACAATACATTATAGCACTGGGGCAGTGCTTTAAAAGTAAGTCGACAGCCTAGCTCTGCCAAGACAGGGTAGGTAAGTCCTTCATAATTCCTGCTCTACAACCAATGTCTGTCAGAGAAATGGGGCCAAATGGCTGAAGATTGATGCTGTAATATATGGAGAGAAAATGGGAACTGTCCAGGCAGCCACTGGTATGTCATTTTTTAGTTTTGGAAGCTGCAAGCCCTGCACTTCCTATACAATCAGATATATTTATCCCTCTCAGGTCTCTGAGGTGGTTGAAGAATAGATAGCTAGAGTCTCATAGTTAAATTTTGAGATGTTTAGGAATCAAGAGGGTGTTCTGGATCTAAGAAGATATTTTTAAAATTATGAGGCAAGTTAGTATGAAAGCTGAGTTAGATATAGAACTTTAAAGTCATGGAGATGGTTAGATAGTAGAATGTTAAAGTCAGGTGCCAAATACATATGGACTGGACATTGGGAATGTATGCTAAGCCATATAATTCTCATAATTGTGGCCTATTTATTTCTGTTGTTTTGTATTGTATTTATAGTTATAAGAAAAAGAACCATTATTTGGACTGAAAGGGAGAGCTGTTGGGGGGAAAAATAAATACCTTAAACTAAAAAAAAAAAGAAGGGAAGAGGATGGTGGGGCTGAGGGGGAGGAGGGTGGAAGGGTGGGACTGGAGGGAGGAGTAGGGAGGGGATTGTGATTGAGATGTAACTTGAAGAAATAAAAAATAAATTATTAAAAAAAAAAAAGATTAGGGGAGGAACAAGTGTTTATGAGACCCACAATATGAATCTTTTATTAACTGGAAGAAAGGCCGGCGTGGCTCTGTCACCATGACTAAACGATGTTAACTGTGTATGAATCTCAGACACGCCTAAGGAAATGTTGACTGCTCCTAATAACTGGCATTGCCAGAAGGAATGTGCAGCAGTGGGAAGTGTCTCTGTCACCCTTCATGGATGCAAGCCCTCAGAGGCTACCAGACCGTTTTAAGCCTTATATGTATCTCCGATGCTCTCTAAATCTTGTTTGGATTATGAGAATCCGTTTTCTCCAAAAGAATAAACTGGGTAATGAAGTCTCAGTTATGTGAAATCTATCACTTCAATAAAGGCTCATTTCAAACACACAAAAAAAAAAAAAAAAAAAAAAAAAAGTAAGAGCCAAGGCTATAGGTAGAAACTAGTGTAAAGACAAGGAGATGACACTGGAACAGACTGTGAAACAAGTATCAAAATGGACCAAGAAATTGAAAATAGAATTGAGTATTGTAGAGCTGAGTCCTGAAACTAGGACTATGATAAATATTCTTGTATTAGCAAGCATGGTGGCTCTAAGGAACACAGTAAGTGCTTTTATCTATCAGGTAATTTGAGCACGTGATATGTTGGGTTGACCAACTTCAAGATATTCAGAGATGAATTTAATAGTGTGAGACACAAAATACAACTCAGACTTAAAATGTTTTTTTTTGTTTGTTTGTTTTTGAGACAGGGTTTCTCAGTGTAGCCCTGGCTGTCTTGAACTCATAGAGATCCACCTGCCTCTATCTCCCGAGCGCTGGGATTAAAGGTGTGTGCCACCATGCCAGGCATTTACAGACAACTATGAACTGCCATGGGGTGCTGGGTCCTTTGGAAGAACAGCCAGTGCTCTTAACCACTGAGCCATCTCTCTAGCCCTTAAAATGTTTTTAAAGAGCTTATTAGACAATATGATCAGTTATTGAATAGATGATAACTGTCCATCTATTAATTTTGTTTATGTCATGCAAGCATTATCAAAGTTATCAAAGGCCTAAAAATTAAGAGAGGTGGTTTTTTATATGTAATTGAACTGTCCTTTAAGTTCATTTTTCTTATTCTGTTAAGTTGAAAAAAACTACTCTCATTTTCAACCTTAACAACAAATATTTATTTTAAAATAGAAAAAATTTTTACCATATCTAATTTTTTATTTATATAATATTTGATCATGTAAACTTTTTTTTTCTTTTCAAGACAGAGTTTCTCTGTGTAACCCTGGCTGTCCTGCACTCACTCTGTAGACCAGGCTGGCCTCGAACTCACAGTGATCCACCTGCCTCTGCCTCCCTAGTGCTGGGATTAAAGGCGTGTGCCACCACACCTGGCTAACTTCTTTTTCTGTTAAAAAACATCTTTTAATTTAAGCCTATTGAAGAGATGCGACATGCAATCATAGATGTTCTAACAATGAAGACTCAAGAAAAAGTGAATTTGGGTAAGTTTTCCTTCAGGTGAATTGTGATTTTACTAAAATCCACTGATGCACTTTCCTGTAATTTTGGTCTTATTTAACATTTTTTAAGTAAGGTTTTCTCCATGTACTTCTGTTGACCTGCTTCTGAAATGCAGTAGGTGTCTGCATTATTTAGAATTTTTAAGGTAGATATGGTAGCTCACACCTGTAATCCTAGCATATTGTGGAGGCTAAGGTAAGGGGATTGTTAAGGCTGGCCTTGGATGTAGAGTAAGACCCTGTCTGGAAATCCTCACTCCTGGCTGCTGAGACAGGAGGATGATGGATTCAGGCTGCCTTGATTATGGAGAATAAATAAGACCTTGTCTAAAAAAAAACCAAACCAAACCAAAAACCGAAGAAAAAAATTAAGGAATCTAGTTCCAAATCTACCACTGAGTATAAGAAGTTTCTTTCTGGGCCTTAGATTTCTGTCTTAAAAATGGGGCATTTTAGGCTTGATGATACTGTGACTTTAATCACCAGGACAACAGCTTGCTATTTTTTAGTATGAGGCTGTTCGTGATGATCTCTGAAGACCTTTTAACCTGTTAACTTCTATGATTTGTTCTGTACTCTAGAAAGTTTGTATATTGATAAAGTTTCAAAGTTGTGAAAGAAATTAGTACACATATTCAAAAAATTCCTTCAGAACACTGTTGCTAAGCATAGTAGTAAGTTCCTGTAATCCTGCTGTTGTGGGAGGCTGGAGGATGACACATTTGAAGCTTGACTATATATATAGTAAGATATATGTTGTTCATTGGGATTAATATGTTAATGGCATAGTAATATAATGCTGTGTCCTGTGTCTGTTTGACCAGGAGGTCATATTTCTATTCGAGTGATTAATTTCAGTTTCAATTTGGGGCTTGTTAATATGTCGAGGGGAACATGTGCTGTGTGTATATAATCTGATGTTATAAATCAAATTTAGTGACAATGCTTAAGAAGGAATAAGAGAGGAAACCCAGAAAAGACTAATATATCTGAAGCTAATGAAATGAAAAATTCAAGAACAACTTAATGGAGTCTCTTAAGTAGGGAAATAAAAATAAAACTTCTGGGGCTGGAGACATGGCTCAGAGGTTAAGAACAACTCTTCAGAGGTCCTGAGTTCAATTCCCAGCAACCACATGGTGGCTCACAACCATCCATAGTGGGATCTGGCGCCCTCTTCTGGCCTGCAGGCATACTCCAGAACACTGCATACATAATAAATAAATAAAATATTTAATAAAAGAAAAAACCCAAAAAAACAAAAAATAAAACTTCTGAACTGGGTGTGGTGACACACACCTTTAGTCCCAGCACTGGGGGCAAAAGCAGGTGGATCTCTGAGTTTGGGCCTAGCCAGAGCCACATAGCAAGACCTGGTCTCCAAAAAAATAATTTTTATGAAGTCTTGCTTGTAATTCTTACTGGCTCTAGAGGTATCATTTACATTGAATTCAGCTTCTCCTTTTTCCCCTCTTAGTAAAGATAGTGTTTTCAAGCAGATAGTCTTCTATCTAAAAACTCATCTATCTAAGACAAAGCTATCATAGAGCTTTGATGTTCTGAAATTTATAATATTCAAACATAAAATTGATTTTACTGATCAAAGAGAATTGTAAATGACAAATCACGTGTGGGAAATATAAGACAAATATTGAGAAAATAAAATACTGATAGTAGATTCTGTAAGTCTCTCAGGTACTCCAAGCTTGTATATCCACAATTGAACATATCATTTTTTTTCCTAAGCCTAATCCTTTTCATTCTTTTCAGTAAGTATTGTTGTTCATGGCAGAATCTTGCAGGTGATTTTTTTTTAATTTAGACTTATTACGTTATGTGTTTTTGGCTGCATGTATTTATGTGTACCAAGTACATGCCTACTGTCTGTGGGGGTCAGAAGAAGCCTAGAATTCCCTGGAACTGGAGTTAACGAACCATGTGGATGCTGGGGGTTGAACCTGGGTCCTCTACAAGAGCAAGTGCTGTAACTGCTGAGCCATCTTTCCAGCTCTTTGGGGTGATTTTTTTCTCTTGAGTTCCTTGTATTTTGCAATCTTTCCAATTCTCTGTTCCTAGCCAAGCAACTTCTAGGTATCCCTTAGATAATTTCATCTCCATTCTTCCATCCTTATTCCATGCAGTGTGGTCCAGATCGCCCTTGCACTTTCCTGGCCTGTAGCACTAGTTGTCCATCTCCTGTTCCTTTAAAACCCTTCTCTGGGGGCTGCAGAGATGGCTCAGCAGTTAAGCGCACTGGCTGCTTTTCTAGAGGACAAATCCCAGCACCCACATGGCAGCTCACAACTGTCTGTAACTCCTGTTCCAGGGGATCAGACGCCCCCACACAGACATACATGCAGTCAAAATACCAATGTACATAAAATAAAAATAAATAAACTATTTAAAAAATCATTCTGGGTATCGCAGGCCAGATACCCTGTTGTTCACTTGTCAGCCTCTTGCTTTGACACTGCTCTACATTATCAAGTTTTCTCTTGTTCTAGAAGGGTTTTCTTATCATTTTCTTCAGTGTTCTGTATGCTAGTCTACTTTCTGTTTTCTACTTAGCCTTTAGATCTCAGTTCCCCAGAGGTTTCCCAGAAATCGGCTGTTTTACACCTTCACCGCACTCAGCCTACCTTAGATGTGCCTTTCTGTCCCTATGCAGTCTTTGCTGTTCTTGAATATTTGTTCAGTCATTTGTCTTGTGTTGTAAACTGTAAACACAATGGACAATGACAGCAGCTAATGTACCTGACCATTGTATCTATAGTGCCCATGCAATGCCTGGGACATATTGGACACTTAAGTATTTCAAGAGTTCAGAGTTCCATATCCTTTCTTTCCCTACCTCAATTTCCACCCCTAGAAACTGTAGCAACATAGCATGCTACTAGAATATCTTTTGACAAAGCCTTTCAATAATTTTCCTGATAATTAAGGCCAGAGATCTTTTTACATCCGTGGGTTTAATAGGATTTCTCTTTAAGAACTTTTACATCATGGGGCTGGAGAGAAGGCTCAGATTAGGACCTTTTGCTGCTCTTATGGAAGACTTGAGTTTGGTTCCCAGCACACATCAGGTGGCTCAAATCGACCGTAACTCCAGCTCCAGAGAATGTGACTCTGCTCCTGTCCTGCACAGGCAACTCCACACAACGTACACACACACACAGAAACATATGTTACAAAGGGTACTCCTGAAAGACACGCACTCATGTTGTATTCATCAAGTCCAATCTCATATTTTCATGTTTAACCTTTGCTTACCATCTAAATCTCTTAACTTTCTTAGTGTGTTTCAACTGTTTTGTTTTAGCACTGTGAGTTGTCCCTGCCATTCTGGGCATTTGTTTTCTCTCAACCAAATCTTAAGTATTCAGTGATTTTTTTTTTTTTCCCCGCCACCCCAACTTCTTCCATATAAAATTCGTTACAGTCCAGTGCATCTCTTCCAATCTGAGCTCATCACCTCCCTATAACACTCCTATACCAGTTCAGGTTAGATTAACTTTCTTTTATGCTTTATGAGAAGATTTTTTTTTTTGTGGACTTCTCAAGACCCATTCTGAATGTTACCTTGGAAGCCTTCTCTAGACCCATTCTGAATGTTACCTTGGAAGCCTTCTCTGGCTATCTCCCTATAACATAAGCAGAATTCCTTGGGTTTTTGTTTGTTTTCGAGACAGGGTTTCTCTTCGTAATAGCCCTGGCTGTCCTGTACACGCTTTGTTAGACCAGTTTGGCCTTGAACTCACAGAGATCAGTCTGCCTGTGCCTCCCAAATTCTGGGATTAAGGGCGTTTTTCTACCATGCCCGGCTTGCAGAAACCCTTGTTTCTCTTAGGGTTTGCCAGGTGTGCATAATCCCTTGTTTCACTTAGGGTTTCTCTTGCTGTGTAAAACACCATGACCAAAAGTAACTTGGGGAGAAAATTTTTTTTCAGCTTACAGTTCTACATTTCAATCTACCATTGAGGGAAGTCTGGGCAGGAATTCAAGCAGGGTAGGAGCTAGTGCAGAGGCCAGGAAGGAGAGCTGCTTACTGACTTGCTCCCCCTGGTTTGTTTAGCCTGTTTTCTTATATCACCCGGGACCACCCACTCAGGGGTGACACCACTCCCTATGGGATGGGCCCAACCTCATCAATCTCTAATTAAATATCCCATACACTTGCCCACAGACCAATTTGGTGTGGTCATTTTCTTAGTCTTGGTTCCCTCTTCCCAAATGACTCTAGCTTGTATCAAGCTGACATGAAACTTGCCAGTACATTCCTTTACAGGTTCCAACAACCTTTGTTCTTATTTAATTATAGCGTTTATCTCATTTAATAGTTAATTGTTAATTGGTTTTCACCTGTGTCTTTCATGGCACATAATCTTAAGAACTGGGATTGTTCTCTTAAATTTGTATCTTTGCACAGGGGTTATTAAATATTTGTTAAACTGTTGGCAGCAGTGTGTACATAGGAAAAGCAATGATTAGGAGATGCAGTTTTATTTTTCTCACCTTGAAATTTTGACCATAAGTTTAAATCTTCAAATTTTTCTATAGGAGAAAATATTGAGGAGGCTCATGCAACCAAGGAACATATCCAGGGAGTAAAAATTGAAGATACAAGCGTTAATCTAGGGCCAGGAAAACCACAAGAGAAGAATGAACATCATAGAACTGTTGAAGTTTATGAAAATGACCAAGACAACAAAACAAAAGACCCAGTCGGTGATTTTACAACCCCTGATTCAAAAACTGAACCAGGCTGCATAATTAGATATAACATATCTTCTACACCACACTTGCAAAGGTAATATTTAAAATGTAGTGTGATCTTATAGCCGGGCATGATGACCCACACCTTTAATCCCAGCATTTGGGAGGCAGAGACGGGCAGATCTCTTGAGTTTGAAGCCACCCTTGTCTGCAGAGCGAGTCCAGGATAGCCTCTGTTATACAGAGAAACCCTGTGTTGAAAAAAAAAAATAGTAGTGTGATTTGTTTTCATGCTCCAGGGATAATTTTGTTTAAAAAAAAAAAATAATGCTAAGGGTTCTATTAAACCCAGAACCCTGAACAAAATGGCTCATGGGTAATTGCAACACTGGGGAGACTGAGGCAGGTAGATTATTGTGGGTTGAAGTCTAGCCTAGACTACTGTGTTTCAAACAACCAGAAAAAAATTTTCAATGAAGTAGGTCATTGAGACATTTCACCTTTTCATTTCTATATTGGCTTTGTTTCTCCCCGCATGGTGCCACTTCGCAAAAGCTAGACTTGGTTTTCCACTACAGGCAATCTGTACTACCCTCGCCTTTTTCCAGGCGTTTTTTTAATGTAAGTTTTTGACATTTATTTTTATGTGTCTGGATGTTTCACCTATTGTGTATATTTGCACCATGTGAATGCCCTACCCACAGAAGCCAGAAGAGGACGGGGGATTTTCCCAAGACTGCAGTAGTTGCGAGTTGCCATGTGGTGGCTGAGATTCACACCTGGGTCCTTCCCTCTAGGCATTTTCAAAATAAAACATTTTTGGTTTACATTTATTACTGTATCGTTAATAACTGTAGGGCTTGGAATTGAGAAGTCAGGCTTCTCTACTTCGACTCAAGGGTCCACATAATACAAATTGTAACCACAAATAAGAGCAAGCAGCCAGCACTTCTAGCCATTCATAGTACCTCTCCCTTTAGTTTGTCACATGGTTGCCAGATAGAAGTAAACTATGAGAAACACAAAAGCATAAGATAAAACTTGAACATGCTTTTGAATTTTGGAAATTTTTTTTTCAGTATGAAAAAGATGCAACAAAAAAATTCCACATTTAAAGAGGTAAAGTTTTTGACACCAGTCATACGCTCAGTATTGAAGACAAGACTTTACAACTGCCAGATATGTTAAAAGACCACAACCCTTCTGTGTCTTCCCCGGGGAACAGTTGTCTGAGTTGGGAGGGGATGTTTTTGTTTGCCGGCCTAAGGCAGCACTGTGCCCTCTGCTCTGTGAGACTGACAGAGCAGGAGAGAAATAGCGCTCCTGAGAGGTGACAGTTGTGTTATTCCCTTGGTAGCTTGTGTACAACTTTATAATAGGTCTGAAGTTGCCCACCTGCCTAAGTATAATACAGGGGAATTTCATTAGCTTGTTTATTGTATTCTTAAAATACGTTTGTTTCTTCACTTTACTAATTTACAGTAATAATGCATAATCAAAAGTAGTCTATATAAATTTAGATTTTATGTTGACTTTGTACCTAATGTTTTTATAATAAATATATATTTACATTGTCATTGTCCCATTGACATTTCATTGATTGACTTATTTAATGGTGGGACTGACTTTAGGCCCTACTATGGGGCTACAGTCAGCTGCCATATGACATTTATTTCAACAGATATGTTATGGGGGGTCTCAGGATGTGTTCCCAGTAGAGTACTTGCCTAACATGTGTAAGAACAAATACTTTATGAAATGTCCTTTAATCACAGTAACCAAATTTAAACTTAGCTTTGAAATGGACTGCTAAATTTGTATTTGCATTATTTTTTCATTGTGATAAAATACCTGACAGAAACGGACAGTTTAATTCTTGTTTCAGAATACAGTCCACCTTGCTGGGGAGGCATGGTAGAGGAATGGACAGAGGGTACTGCTTACACAGTGTTGGGTAAACCTTAGGCAGGTAATAACCTTCCCTGTGGAGGGGTGCTGCTTCTGGGCTTGCTGGTCATGGCTTGCTCAGCCTGGCTTTCTCAGAAACCAAGAAGACCACCAGCCCATGGGTGGTCCCACTGACAATGTGCTAGAACCTCCCACATCACCAATTAAGAAAATGCCTTTCAGCTGGTATTATGGAGACATTTTTCTCAATTGAGGTTCCCTCCTTTCAGATAACTCTAGCTTGTATCAAGTTGACATAAAACTAGACAGCACAAAGGACATATACACTTATGCCTTAATCATGATTCATTGCTATTTTAACATTCATATTTGAAACACCTCTATATAAAAAGGCTATTTTAAATTTTCTTTGTAAGATTTATTTATATATATGGTCACTCTCTTTGCATGTTTGCCTGTATGACAGGGCATCAGATTCCATTATAGATGGTTGTGAGCTGCCTTGTGGTTGCTGGGAATTGAATGCAGGACCATTGGATGAGCAGTGAGTGCTCTTAACTGCTGAGCCACCTCTCCAGCACCCATAAAAAGGATATTCTATGTTAACAATCTTGACGGCAAATGTTAATTGTGCTAAAAATTCCTTTTTTTTCATATTAGCTCTTGACTGGCCTAGAACTCACTTTGTAAACCAGGCTGGCTTGAACTAATAGAGATTCAGTGTGCTGGGATTAAAGGCATCCACCACCAAGTCCAGCCTGTATTGGAATTTTTGACTGTCAGCTGGTGAGAGACTTTGACCAGACTCTCTAGTGAGGGGCTCTTATTCCTTCCCATGTCCCCTTACTGTTCCCTTTCTATCCTGCCTCACAACAGTACAAGGTCAAATTCTCTGCTTCCCTGTACATTTTGACTGTAGCTTGGTTGGTTGTATCCCCTCATGCCTAACATTTGGAGGTATCTGAGTCTGCCGTCTTGTGAATTTTTTTTTTTTTTTTTTGTTTTTCGAGACAGGGTTTCTCTTTGTATCCATGGCTGTCCTGGACTTGCTTTGTAGACCAGACTGGGCTTGAACTCACAGAGACCCGCCTGCCTCTGCCTCCCTAGTGCTGGGAGTAAAGGCGTGTGCCACCACACCCAGCTTTGTCTTGTGATTTTAATTTCTTCCACAAACATTAGTTCCATCTGGTATCTGTAGGAAAGGGGAGAAGGGGAGGTTGCGGTCTCGCTGATAAAATGCTCTGGCTGCAGAAAACAAGACAATCTCCTGAGACTGTCTTGATGTCATTGCTCAACTGTTAGTTCTCAGGATAGCCTGCTCTGCTGAGCAAATGTAGATTTGAGGTCGTAGATTTCTCAAGAATGTCTCAATCTGCATGTACGTCCGAAGCTGTGTCAGTTTACTCATACCCGAACTCCTCATCCACACGTAAAAGCCCTGACCTGCTCCCAGCCTTTCGCACAACTTCCATCCCCAAGGGAAGGTAATAAACACAGTCTCATCTGTTGAGGTCAGATTTTGGTCTCCTGCCTTTTGTTCCTTTATTCTGCACCCCTAAATCTAACACTTCCAACATAGCCCCCTGGTTTGCCTACCGGGAATTTGCTGTGTAGATCTAGGCCAGGTTGGCCTCCAATTCTGGATCTTCCTGCCTCAGCCTTCTGAGTGCTGGGATTACAGGCATGTCCCGGTACAACTAGAATCTTAATGACTTTTTACTGTGTGCAGGAAGAAATAGGTGGCAAAACGGCTGGCTTAGTGATTTAAGAGCCCTGGCTGGCTGTCCTTCAGGAGGACCAGGGTTCAATTCCCAGCACCCACATGACAGCTCATAACTAATTCCAGTTCCAGAGGATCCGACACCCTCACACAAATATAAATATGTGCCAAACACCAAATGTACATTAAAAAAAAAAACTGTTCTTGAGGGTCCAGCTACTCGGAGAACAGCCCCTCGCACCACACCTAAACACAGTTTCCTCCGCCAGCATCTAGCCATGCGTCCCGCCCACCCGCTTGGCCCCGCCCAGTGCCGGCCCCCTCACCGGGAGAAGCAGCAGCAAGGCGCCCTGCCAGGAGGTGGGTGAGGAGCGCGGTACTGGCCCCATCCTTGCAGAGAGGAGCGGGTGGGGCCTCTTGGTGTGTCTTCACGCCGAGTATGTCCCTATGCCACCGTTCAGCTCCCGCCCGCTGCGGAGCGATCGGGAAATCTGCGCAGAGCACTCAGCCGCAGTAGGTTGTGCACAGGGGTCGTGGAGCTCCGGGCGCGCAGGCACACAGGAGGCCTGCGAGTGTGGCTAGTTTGGAGCAGCGCCAGGAGGGTATCCTAGGGGTAGGGCGTGAGTCTCCAAGATGTGTGCCCTGGAATCCTTGCCTAAACCTTCTGGCCCTCACCCCGCTTCTGGGCACTTGAAAATCACTTTAGGCTCTTTTTTTTTTTAATTATTAAACGCTTGTTTGTTTATAAACACGGGAAGGAACTGACCCACTTTCGCTACACCCTCTGTATTAAGGCCTGCGCCTATGGGCGTAGTACTGAATATCAGGCACCTGGAGATTAAAAGTACAAATGTGATTTTCAGCCAAGGGAAGCCTGGTTGCTCATCAGTCATTTTCAATAGCATAGGTTAAAGTCCTCAAGAACCAGAAACGGGAAAACAGCAATTGAAACCATAGGCCGCTTAAGACCGCTGTGAAGGACTTGGTTCTTTTCTTTGTTTCTCTCTTCCTTCATTCCTTCCTTTCTCTTCTCTTCTCTTTTCCTCTTCTCTTTCCTTCTTAATTTTTCTTTTTTTGCAGAGGGTGGGGCAGGTGGCAGGACAGGACTTTATTTGTAGCCCTGGCTGGCCGGGAACTCGCTCTGTAGACAAGTTGACCTCCGACTTAACAGTGGTTCCTGTTATGGTTCAGCTTCTGCCTCCTGAGTGTCATAGGCCTGTGAGTTGTGCCTGGGTGTGCCTCTCAAATATCTCACTTCTGGAGACAATGCCTCTGGTTTTGTTATACGGAGGATTGATTGATTGATTTTATTTTATTTTATTTTTATTTACTGCTATAGTGTCCTTGTAACTCTGATAGGATGGAAAGCAAACTGGAAGACTTAGTATATTTGTTTAGTTAGTTTTTGAGGCAGTGCCTCACCATGTATCCCTGGCTGGCCTGGAACCCATGGCAATCATCTTGCCTCTGCCTCCCAAGTGCTAATACTACAGTGTTCACCACCTGACCCCAGCTACAGACTGGACGTTTTATAGGCCACAGTAGGGTTTCATCCCTGGTGTTTGCATTACCTTTTGTGCTCTGTATTTTACAACTTGCTGTGTGTGGTTTAAACAATGTAAAACACAATTTAGCTTGTGAAAACACAAGTAAATCAATGCCAGTATTTTTCCTATGATAAAAAAAAATGTATCACCTCTAACTGGAGTCCTCGCCCCAACTTCTACCCCCCATCTAGTTAGTCCATGTCCTTTAACATGTCAGGCAAGCAGTTGCCACCAGTCTTCCCTAAGATTGTGCTTACAATCATAATTGCTTCTCGTGTAGCTTATGTACCGGCAAATGTTTTACAAATGCTGCTTTTGTACGGAGACATTGAAGTCAGACTGTGTTTAAATATCCCTTTTGAGTCCTAATAACTCCAGCTCAATAGGTCCAAAATGGAATGTGTCTCTCCTCACTCTGTTTCACCTTATCCAGCCACACCCCCATGCCAGAAAACTCGAAGGCTATACATATGACTCCAAGGCCTTAACTTTCTCTCTGAGAATTATTACCATTATTCATTTCTCACCAGAAATCTTGTCTCTTCCCTTTTCGTTCCCCATATATCTGTTATTGAAGATAGACTAATTGTTCTTTTTCCTTCCTATTTCCCCCATTTTAATCACTCCATTGCATTTTGTCATTATTCTCTCACCTTTCCTACTGTTGGAGTCCTGTTTTGATCTGGTCAATTTGTACCCTTTTTATCCCGTCCATTAATGCTGTGACCCAAAAGAGTGATTTTTTTCTGCTATGTAGCTATGTAGATATGTTGTTCTCTAAAACCATTCAGAGACAGACCAATAATTACCATGAAGATAAAAATCCAGCAACAAAGTTTGGCTTACAGTGGTCAACAGATAAATCTGTCTACTCTACCAATCTGCTTAGCCTTATTTCAGCTACCCAGCTGAGTGTCTTTGTCTCTAAAAATACATGACTCCCTCTGCCTTGTAACAGAGCCCGGACTGTCCTAGACTCACATTGTAGACCAGGATAGCCTCAAATTCATGATCTGCCTGCCTCTGCCTCCTGAGGGCTGGGAGTAAAAGCATGTGCCACCATTCCTGTCCAGTAAATAAATATTAAAGGAAAAAAAAGCTGGGCATGGTGGCACATGTCTTTAGTCCTAGCACTCAGGAGGCAGATCTCTGTAAGTTCGAGACCAGCCTGTTCTACAAATCTGAGTTCTAGCTCAGCCAAGGTGGTTATACAGAGAAAGTCTGTCTCACAGAAATAAAAGTAAATTTCCAAATGATTTTGTTTTTGTTTTTTTTTTAAGAAAAAAGTGTTTTAGTAACTACCACTTTTTTATAATACACCTTGAAGGTACAATAAGATATCCTAATTTTGAGGTGGTCTTAAGGATAACAAATGAGCAGAATCCAACCTTTTGAAATAGTGACCTGCTACAGTTACAGGTACATTTAGGAAAACTGTATAGCTCTTACAAAACCACATGTAATTTCATTTTGTACATTTTTAATTGTAACTGTAAACAATAATTTAAAAATTAAAAGAAAAGCCTGGCATGGTGGTGCACACCTTTAATCCCAGCACTTGGGAGGCAGAGGCAGAGAGATTTCTGAGTTTGAGGCCAGCCTGGTCTACAAAGTGAGAGGTTTCTCTGTGACGGGGCTACACAGAGAAACCCTGTCTTAACAAAACAAAACAAACAAAAAAGAAAATAGAGCATAATAAAAACATACATTTCTCAGTTAAATATACTGGATACATATTAATATTAAGGGAAGAAGCGTAAAAAGGAAATGGTTGATATTTAAGTGCAGGCTGATGACCTAGAGAAAAACAAAGAAAACAAAACAAAACAACCCTTAAAATATAAAGCTTCTAGTTCCTGTGACTACTGTTCAGATGGTTGGAGTATGGTCACAGTGGAAGTGATTTTGTCATGTTCAAATATGTCATACTTTATTGGTAATTTGCATGATGATGTCTTTTAAGGTCCTTCTGGCAGACATGTTTTTTGGAAACAAGATTAGTTTAAAAAGATCACTGCTAAAACACAATACACATACTTCTTATTATTTTTCATTCTCCAAACTTCAGGAAAGGGGATAATTAACCAGAACATTATCTTACTACCCAAATGTCTCAACTTACACATTTTATACTTTTTAAAAACATCAGTTATGTTGCCTAACGTCATTACTGAAAGACATTATTATGGCAAATTAAATTTTTTGTTTTGTTTTTATTTTTCAAGACAGGGTTTCTCTGTAATAGCCTTAGCTGTCTTGGACTCACTTTGTAGACCTGGTTGGCCTTGAACTCACAGAGATCCACCTACCTCTGCCTCCCGAGTGCTGGGATTAAAGACGTGCACTACCATGCCCAGCAATTACAGACAGCTGTGAACTGCCATATGGGTGCTGGGATTTGAATCTGGGTCCTTTGGAAGAGCAACCAGTGCTCTTAACCACTGAGCTATCTCTTCAGCCCAGCAAATTAAATCTCAAACATACCTTTTCAACAGGATTAAAAAGGTGACTATACCTACTTTGAATTACCTTTACATTTTAAAAGTAAATTCCCAAATGATTCTGTCTTTTTAATATAGTTTGGGAGAACCAGCGGTGACCTCAGGAGCAGAGCCCAGCTGTGGATGCCCAGCATGGACGACTATACAGTCCTGAGAGTGATTGGCCAGGGCTCCTTCGGAAGGGCTCTTTTGGTTCTGCAAGAAAGCAGCAATCAGAAGTTTGCCATGAAGGAAATAAGACTTCTCAAGGTAACCACTAATGGAAACAGCCCAAGTTAAAAGTGATCATGCACCCTGTAGAGAGAGAAGGTTCTTGGGCTTTTAACATGTCCTTCACACTTCCCGTAAAAATGGAATCAGCGTATTCGTGAGCTTTACAAAGGCTTGATGTATTTTATGTGGTTCTTGGGCTATGAAAATTAATAGAGAAGTAGCCAATGTACTGATTAATCTCAGTAATAGCAGTTTCCAATTTTGTATACCAGCAGTATGAAAACCCTGCCAAAAACGGGCAGGTACAATGTGAATGATAAAAGAACATGAAGAACAGAGTTAAGGTGTCAAGCATTTGTTACTAGGGAACCTTCTTAGAGGAGCTATTGTTGTTTTTTCCCTGTGTATTGTTTGTTAATGCATAAACATTGCTTAATAATATTATAATCAAGTTTTTAAATATTTTTATTCTTTGACAATTTTATTGTGTATTTTGATCATTCCACCCCTCACTCCTCTCATCGTCCCAAATCCATCCCCAATTCCCTACACCACCCATAAACTCGTGTCTTTTTTCTTTTCTTGAGATAATTTATCATGTCCAATTTTTGTTGCCCATAGACTGCTTTGTGTGGGGCCATCTATGAGAGCATAGGCCACCTACCAGAGCAACACTCTTAAAGAAAACTGGCTCTCCTCCCCCAGAAGCCATCAGCTGTCCACAGTTGCTAAGTGGGGGCTGGCTGGTGTTCAGGAAGTCCTTCCATCTCTGTGCTGGAGTGTTGACTGGCTTGAAATTGTTCAAGTCTTGTCCAGACAATAGCAGCTGCTGTGAGCTTAAGAGTGCAAAGGTCTTGTCATATCCAGAAGACTCTGATTTGGTTCTGTCTTCCCTGACTTCTGGCTCTTACAATATTTCGGCCCCCTCTTCTTTGATGGCCCCTGAGACTTGGGAAGAGTGGGAAGTGATATAGTTGTCCCATTTCTGGCTGACTATTCCACTGGTTAGTATTTTCTGCGCTTTGGCCAGTTGTGAGTTTCTGTATCTGATGCACAAAGCAACTTCTCTGATGAGGTCCGAGACTATCACTAACTACAGGTAGAGATGTTATTTAGAGGGCAATTTTACATTATCTTCATTTAGCGGAATAATAGTAATAGTGGGGTAATACTAATACCTGGGTAATAGCGGAGTAATACTAATACCTGGTTAATAGCGGAGTAATACTAATACTTGGGTAATAGTGGGGTAATACTAATACCTGGGCTTTCAAGCCCCCAACAATGGGTTCTTGGTCAGATTTATAGCACCAGACATATGTTTTTTCCTATGGACCAGGCCTTAAAACCAACCAGAAAGCAGTTGGTCACCCCTAATATTCATGTCACTGTTGCACCCATGGGGATATCTTGCCACACTGGTCATTACTATAGTTCACAGAAAAGGAAGGATTGACCTTGAATCCTGGAATTGAACCCCAGTATCCTTCATGATAGGCAGGGATACTCATTACACTATTACACCAACGAGGATAACTTTTTTTGTTTTTGAAACAAGGCTTCACTGTGTAAGCCAGGCTTGCCTAGAACCTGCCACCCTGCCTTAGCCTCCCAAGTGATGGGATTACAGGTGTGCACCACCACAGCTGGCTCCCACTGAAGTCTTGATTTAAGGCTTGCTGAAGCAGACTGTTTTGCTCTACTTCCATGTAGGTCTAGCCAGGCCATGAGTCATTTTCAGCATGTTCACACTTGATGATGATGCTGGTGCTCTGAGAATCCTTGAGTTTCCCTCTCTCTCTCTCTCCTCCCCTTCTTTCTCTCTCCCTTCCCTTTTCTCTTCTTTCCTCTTCCTCTTCTCCTCCTCCTTTTTTTTCCTGTAATGCTGAGGATATAAATCAGAACCTCAGGTTCCATAGTAGTTTCTTGATTATAAGTCATTTAGAATTACATCCTTTAGAATAAGTTTTGAGTTAATAGTTTGGGAAACTTAATTTGCATTCATCTTTGTCCATCTTTGTACATTGTTCATCTGGACTGAAGGACAAATGAAAGGATGCTTGTAGTCTGTTGACACATTGACATGACAACTTTGGTTTTCTTTTAAAGATACAGTGTTTTCAGTAGACTACTGGCTATCCTAGTCAGCTGATACTCAGGCAGGTTCGTTCTTGTTTTTGGTAGTGGTGGAGATCAAACCCCAGCTGTGAGCATTGTTGGGGGAAGGCTCTACCACAGAGCCACATCACCAGCAAAGTACAGATGAAAATTAGTTTGCATTTTGTATGTGTAAGAAAAAAAATGGGGGATCCAAGATGGCGGCGGCCGGCGCGGACGTATTTTGATTTCGGGGTCAACAGTCACAAGGCGGCAAGTATTGCAGGACACTGTACAAAGGGCATGACCCCTTCTAAATCTCACCCAGCTACACAGGGACCACGGAAGATGCCTGGGCAGGATGCCCCTTCCAACTCTCGGACACAATAGGAAGCCTCTGGACCCGGGAATCGGGATAACCCATCCCCCCAAAAGGAGAAATACCCGGTAAGTTCCAACCTAATACCCAGCTGGCAGATTCAGAAACCACTCAGAGAAAATCCCCACCCTGCTGGGCACTCCCAGGTCTCCCACAGACGATCGAATTATCTGGGAAAGGTTGCAACCCTTGGAAGTGAAGTTTCTCCACTGCAAAGCGCCTTCAGATCCCAGTCTGTGACGTCACAGGCCAGCTTCCAAGCCTCAGGAGCGGCAAGGCTTTTGGAGCTAAACTGCAGATTTACCCCCTACAGGAACCAACCCCGGGCAAACTGTGAGATATTTGAAACTGTCCTATATCGAACTTTTGTACTAGTAAGGGCCCTTCCGGCGGGGAATCAGAGCTTACTTGTGCAAAGCTCCGCCACCTGAATTAATTAGGTCCCTACCTGGGATGCGGGACTGAATGACTCTCCTTATAGGGGTGGAGTAAGGCAACTCCTACACCACAGTGCCCCCTTTGGACCCAAGTCCAGAAGACAGCAAAAAAAAAAAAAAAAAATTCCTCATGGCCAGAGGCCAGAGACAAAAAAAAAAAAAAAAACAGAGCGAAATGTCTCCAACAAAAGAAAGCAACGCTATTCCGTCCAGCCCGAACCACCTCAACACAACTGAAACACATGAAAACGATAACAATGCTACATTATGGAAAGTGATAAAGTCCCTTCAAGAAGAACTTAAAACTATGAAGGAATTCAAAGAAGCCACAATTCTACAAGTCAAAACAACGAATAACACCATTAAAGAGCTCCAAGCCAAGGTGACCCAGCTTGAACAGGAAAAGGATAAAGCAATGAAAGATCTCCAGGCAAAAACAAGCAAACTGGAGAAGGAAATGTACAAAATGAACACTACCATTCAAGACATGAAAATAGAAATGGAAACAATAAAGAAAACACAGTCAGAGTTAAAAGAGGAAATGGAGAATCAAGAGAAGAGAACAGGAACTACGGATGTGAGTATGAAAAATAGGATGCAAGAGATGGAAGACAGGATCTCAGGCATGGAAGATTCGATGGAAGAAATCAGTACAACATCCAAAGAAAATGAGAAGGCTAAAAAATCTCTCACCCACAACATCCAAGAAATCAAGGACTCAATGAAAAGACAGAACATAAGAATTATAGGCTTAGAGGAAAGAGAAGACTCCCGACTCCATGGTTGAGGAAATATCTTCAACAAAATCATAGAAGAAAACTTCCCAAACCTAAAGAAAGAGATGCCAGTAAAAATCCAAGAGGCTTACAGAACACCAAACAGATTAGATCAGAAAAGAAACTCCTCTCACCACATAATAATAGAAACTCCAAATGTAGAGAACAAAGAAAGGATATTAAAAACTGTAAGAGAAAAAGGCCAAGTCACATACAATGGCAGACCCATCAGAATCACACCTGACTTCTCCTCAGAAACTTTAAAAGCTAGAAGGGCCTGGACGGATATCCTACAAGCCCTGAGAGAACAGAGGTGCCCAGCCAGACTACTATACCCAGCAAAACTCTATCAACATAGAAGGAGAAAACAAGATATTCCATGACAAAATCAAATTCAAACAATATTTCCTCACAAACCCAGCCCTACAGAAGATCCTAGAAGGAAAATTCCAACACAGAGAAGATAACTACACCCAAGAAAACAGAGGAAATAGAAACCTCCACAGCAACTAAACAAAAGAAAAACACAAGACAGCCAACTATACCAAAATAATGGGAAATAACAACCCCTGGTCACTAATATCCGTCAACATCAATGGACTCAACTCGCCAATAAAAAGACACAGACTTACAGACTGGATCCGTAAACAAGACCCATCTTTTTTCTGTATACAAGAAACACATCTCACTATTGAAGATGAACACTACCTCAGAGTAAAGGGAGAGTAAAGGGCTGGGAAAAGGTCTTCCAAGCAAATGGACCCAGGAAACAAGCTGGAGTAGCCACCCTAATATCAAACAAAATAGACCTCCAATTGAAGTTAATAAAAAAAGACAGAGAAGGGCATTACATACTCATTAAAGGAAATATACACCAAGAGGTCATCTCAATAGTGAACATCTATGCCCCAAATACAAAGGCACCTACATTTATAAAAGAAACGCTTCTAAAACTTAAATCGCACATCGATCCAAACATATTAATAGTGGGAGACTTCAACACCCCACTCACAACTATGGACAGATCATCAAGACAGAAGCCAAACAGAGAAATAATGAGTCTAACAGAGATCATGAACCAAATGGACCTAACAGATAACTACAAAACGTTTCACCCAAACACAAAAGAATACACCTTCTTCTCAGCACCTCACGGAACCTTCTCCAAAATCGACCATATAGTTGGACACAAAGATAGCCTCAACAGATACAATAAAATTGAAATAACCCCTTGTATCTTATCAGACCACCATGGAATAAAGCTGGACTTCAATAGCAAAAGAATCAACAGAAAGTCTACACTCACATGGAAATTGAACAACTCTTTACTAGAGGACCACTGGGTCAGGGAAGAAATAAAGAAGGAAATCAAAGACTTCTTAAAATCCAATGAAAATGAAGACACGACATACCCAAACCTATGGGACACAATGAAAGCTGTGCTACGAGGAAAGTTCATAGCATTAAGTGCCTTCAAAAAGAAAATTGTGACAGCTCATATTAGCGAATTAACAGCTAAACTGGGTGAATTGGAAAAAAAAGAAGCAAACACTCCCAAGAGGAGCAGAAGGCAGGAGATCATCAAACTTAGGGCTGAAATCAACAACTTAGAAACAAAAAGAACTATACAAAGAATCAATGAAACCAAGAGTTGGTTCTTCGAGAAAATCAACAAAATAGACCGACCCTTAGCCAAATTAACTAAAAGAAAGAGGGAGAAAACACAAATCAACAAAATCAGAAATGAAAAGGGTGAAATAACAACAGACATTGAGGAAATCCAGAGAATATTTGGATCCTACTTTAAAAATCTGTACTCCACCAAATTTGAAAACTTAAGTGAAATGGACAATTTTCTTGATAGATTCCACCTACCGAAGCTAAATCAAGATCAGATAAACAGATTAAACAGCCCTATAACCCCTAAGGAAATAGAAACAGTCATTAAAAATCTCCCAACCAAAAAAAGCCCAGGGCCCGATGGCTTTAGCACGGAATGCTACCGGACCTTCAAAGAGGAGCTAACACCAATACTTTTCAAAATCGGAAACGAAGAAGTCAAATTATCCCTATTTGCAGATGATATGATAGTATATATAAGCGACCCCAAAAATTCCACCAGAGAACTCTTACAGCTAATAAACACCTTCAGCAAAGTGGCTGGATACAAAATTAATTCAAAAAAAATCAGAAGCCCTTCTTTATACAACAAACAAATGGGCTGAGAAAGAAATAAGGGAAACAACCCCCTTCACAATAGCCACAAACAACATAAAATACCTGGGGGTAACTCTAACCAAGCAAGTAAAGGACCTGTACAACAAGAACTTCAAGCCCTTGAAGAAAGAAATGGAAGAGGCCTTTAGAAGATGGAAAGATCTCCCATGCTCATGGATAGGTAGGATCAACATAATAAAAATGGCCATCCTACCAAAAACAATATATAGATTCCATGCAATTCCTATCAAAATATCAACACAATTTTTTATAGACTTGGAAAGAGCTAGTCTCAATTTCATATGGAACAACAAAAAGCCCAGAATAGCTAAATCAATCCTGTAAAATAAAAAAAACCTCTGGAGGTATTACCATCCCAGATTTCAAGCTGTACTACAGAGCAATAGTTGTAAAAACAGCATGGTATTGGTATAGAAACAGACCAGTAGATCAATGGAATCGAATTGAAGATCCAGAAATACACCCACACACTTATGGCCACCTAATTTTTGACAAAGAAGCCAAAACGGCACAATGGAAGAAGGACAGCATCTTCAACAAATGGTGCTGGTCCAACTGGATATCCATTTGTAAAAGAATTAAGCTAGACCCATACTTTTCACCTTGTACAAAACTTAAGTCCAAGTGGATCAAAGACCTTAACATAAGGCCGGTCACACTAAATCTACTAGAAGATAAAGTGGGAGAAACCCTCGAACTAATTGGCACAGGTGACAACTTCCTGAACAGAACACCAACAGCTCAGGACTTGAGATCAACAATCCATAAATGGGACCTCATGAAACTGAAAAGCTTCTGTAAGGCAAAAGACACTGTCATTCGAACAAAACGGCAGCCTACAGACTGGGAGAAAATCTTCACCAACCCCACATCTGACAGAGGGCTAATATCCAAAATCTACAAAGAACTCAAGAAATTAAATGCCAAGAAACCAAATAAACCATCAAAAAAATGGGGGACAGAGCTAAATAGAGAATTCACAAAGGAGGAATCCCTAATGGCTGAGAGACACTTGAAGAAATGTTCAACATCCTTAATCATCAGACAAATGCAACTCAAGACGACTCCGAGATTCCATCTCACACCTGTCAGAATGGCTAGGATCAAAAACTCAAATGACAGCACATGCTGGCGAGGGTGTGGATAAAGGGGTACCCTACTCCATTGCTGGTGGGAGTGCAGGCTTGTGCAACCACTATGGAGGTCAGTCTGGCGATATCTTAGAAAACTTGGAATAGCTTTGCCTCAGGACCCAGCCATACCACTTCTGGGTATACACCCAAATGCCTCTTCACGGAATCATAAGGACGTTTCCTCATCTATGTTTATAGCAGCCTTATTTGTAATAGCTACAAACTGGAAACAACCCAGATGTCCCTCAACTGAAGAATGTGTTAAAAAACTTGGTACATCCACACAATGGAATATTATTCAGCTATCAGAAACAATGAAATTATGCAATTTGCAGCCAAATGGATGGAACTAGAAAAGCTCATCCTGAGTGAACTAACCCAGACTCAGAAGGACACATATGGTATCTATTCACTTATAGTAGGATTTTAGCTCTATAGTATAAGGTATCAATACTACAACTAACAAACCAAAGGGAACTTGGACATAGACTTCTTATTTTTAATTTTTATTTTTTATTTATTTTTTATATATTAGTTATATTTTTTCTATTTTTTAGTCTTTTTTATCTATTGTATGCTTATTGATTTGTTTGTTTAGTAGTTCTCTCTTCCAGGCAACGAGACACTTTTCACTGATGGTACTGCTTCATAGATCACCAATGAATGAAGAGGCTCTTGGCAGTCATATGATCTCTCAACTGAGATGAGGGACTGTTATATAAGGACACCCCACCCCAGAGAAATGGGATGGAAGGGTTAGGAGGTAAAGAAAAAAAAATGAAATGTGATGTTTCAGCCTTTTACTACTAACTGTCATGAACTGTTTAGGATAATTAAGAAATGCAAACTAATGGTTATGCAAGCCAGTCATTCTGTTAGGTACTATGACAGCCTATTATAGTTACTTGCTAAGCTAATCAGAAATAAACCTGCTAAGAGACAAGCAACATCTGCTTACCCTAATATAAGAGATAGATAGGGCCTCTTCAAAAACCTCAAGAGATCTGCAGAATATGGCATTCAAAGATGTTTTCGTAACTTTAGATTTTTTTATATCAAGACATATCAACCCCTGACAGCACCCCCTATTCTCCTCCACGTAGAAGATGAGCATCAAGGAATCTCCAGTGGGAGATGATTGAATTAGTCGCAAGCCTATCTCTTGGTAGGAAAATCCCCTTGCTCCAACTGTAGACAGAATGCTGTCCAAAAAGGACAAAACCTTGAAGCAGGTAAGTCGACAGCCTAGCTCTGCCAAGACAGGGTAGGTAAGTCCTTCATAACCCCTGCTCTACAATCAATGTCTGTCAGAGAAGCCGGGCCAAACGACTGAAGAGCGATGCTGTAATGTATGAAGAGAAAATGGGAACTGTCCAGGCAGCCACTGGTATGTCATTTCTTAGTTTGGGAAGCTGCAGACCCTGTACTTCCTATAAAATCAGATGTATTTATCCCTCTCAGGTCTCTGAGGTGATTGAAGAACAGATAGATAGAGTCTCATAATTAAATTTTGAGTTGTTTAGGAGTCAGGAGAGTGTTATACATCTAAGGAGATACTTTTAAAATTGTGTTGCAATTAGTATGAATGTTGAGTCATATATAGAACTTTAAACTCATGGAGATGGTTAGATAGTAGAATGTTAAAATCAGGTACCAAAAACATATGGACTGGTCATTGGGAATGTACGTTAAGCCATATAACCCTCATAACTTTGGCCTAATTACCTCTGTTGTGCTGTATTGTATTTATTATTATAAGAGAAAGAGCCATTTGTTGGACTGAAAGGGGAAACTGTAGGGGGAAATAAGATATACCTTAAACTTAAAAAAAAAAAAGGAAGAGGATGGGGGGTTGAGGGTGGGAGGGTGGGACTGGAGGGGGAATAGGGAGGGGACTGCGATTGAGATGTAACTTGAAGAAATAAAAAATAAAGGAAAAAAAAGAAAAAAAAATATATGTTTCAAAGAAGGGTCAGTCCCAGCATGCAAAATAGCCATAATAAAAACATCACCACATATTTTTAGAGTTTGAAAGCTTGACCAAAAGTAGATTTATAAACCTGCATGTAGCATTGAAGTCTCATATAAAACCGTACAAAATATTAGTTTGATGCTATATTGAATTTATAATTACTCAACGTTTTTTTTCCAGTCTTTCTCTGATTCACAGAATTCTAGGAAAGAGGCTATTGTGCTAACTTAAATGAAACACCCCAATATTGTTGCCTTTAAAGAATCATATGAAGGTAAATATGAATCCTCCCAAATATACCTGAATTTAACTCGCAGCAACTATAGCTCTCCTAAGGAGTGAGTCTTTTGTGTGTTTTAGCTGAAGGGCATCTGTTTATCGTGATGGAATATTGTGATGGAGGGGATCTCATGCAGGGGATTAAACAGCAGAAAGGGAAGCTGTTTCCTGAGGAGATGGTAAGAAACTGACTTACATAGTTTCTAAATTCAGAAGCAAATTTTCTTTTGTATAAATTAAGGTTAAAGCATGGGCATCTGTAGTAAACATCAGCTGGTTTCAGAGTCTGTGTTCTGGCGGATTTCCTCAGGCCATGTGCCTCAGTTAGGGTTTCTATTGCTGTGACGAAACACCATGACCAAAAGCAAGGTGGGGAGGAAACAGTTTATTTGGCTTACATTTCTACATCACTGTTCATCATTAGAGGAAGTCAGGGCAGGAACTCAAACATGGCAGGAACATGGAGGCAGGAGCGTTGCAGAGCCTATGGAGGGATGCTGCTTACCGGCTTGCTCCTCATTGCTTGGTTAGCCTGCTTTCTTATAGAACCCAGGACCACCAGCCCAGGGATGGCACCACCCACAATGGGATAGATCCTCCCCCATCAATCAGTAATTAAAAACATGCCCTACAGGCTTGCCTACAGCCCAATCTTATGGGATCATTTTCAGATTACTCCAGCCTGTATCAAGTTGACATAAAATTAGCCAGCACATTATGGCTTTCTGAAAGGGTAGTTTGGTCTTTGAGATGGGCCCCACCCTGCAGTCCAGCCTGGCCTGGTACTCA
>CAJQZJ010031226.1:0-18912 GCA_907164525.1 Lophiomys imhausi
CTTCTATTTCTTTTCTAGACTGTCTCTCACCTCTGATTTTCTGCTGCATGCAATCAGTGTCTCTTCCTCCCTGCACATAGTTCAGTTTAGTTCTTCTGATAATTATGTACATGTAGATACATTTGTCATGTTCACATAACAGACCTTTACCTTGGTGAGTACAAAACTCAGCAGAAGTTTGTGCAGGTATGTGCTCTAATGACCCCAGACTTGGAAAAAAAATAATCATAAGAAACAACTTAAACAAAAGCTCATTTTCAGGAGAGTTTGCTGTTAAAAGTGTCTTGGCAATGATAAAAAAGGGAGTCTCCTTTGTAGACAGTCTGCCTCAAGAAAAAAGTTTGCGGTTTTGTCAGATGCAAGCCTCTACAATCTAGAAATTCAGAATGTAGATCACAGATCAGACTGAAGAGACTCATGTTTTATAGGTGGCAGAGTGCAACAACAGGATAGGTCTTAGAGCCTGGCCTAGATAAACTATGTCCCTATTCCTTACATTTCTAATCCTCAAGTGTCTTATTTGTTAAGATGAGTTGAAGAAAACTCCTCCCATTTTGATGTGCCTCACACAGCAGAGACTATTGTACATTATGTAGTCTGCTTCCATGACACTGGGACCAGGCCTTTTGGAGTACCAGTCATACTCACAGATCAGCAATCATGTGGCACTTTGTTTCAGGTGCAGGCGCCCCAGGAAGCAGCTGCTGAGAAGAGGAGTTCGTCTTTAGTGAGGGTGCTTGGCAGGCATGGGTTCCAAGGTCCGCCATGGTGGAGCCTGTGTGTCCAACCCCAGTGTACTTGGTACAAACCTTCTTGTTAAGTTCGTAAGATGAACCAATAAATATATCGTTATTTACTTGAATGCTTGGGCAAGATGGTTGGAGGATTGCTCCTAGCAGCTCAGACTCCAATTGAATCTCTGGCTTTACTCAGTGATTCCGTACACAGGTTCAGTAACTTCTTATTTTCTGCTTAAATTAGGTAGCAGGATTTTTCATTAGATTTTTAGAAGAGGCTCTGAGTAAAGGTGAAGAAGTCCTATAAAAAAGGATACTAAAAGTTATTCTTTAGTTCCCTTGGAATTTCAGCCATCCCAAAGTGGGCAAAAAACCCCTAATTGACAAAGCTTAGCAAACCATTGGGCCACTTTTCCTAGACCTGTTTAGAGAATATGAACTCTTTCTTATAAACTTAGCCAAATAACCATTTCCAAGTTGTATCTGAGGGGGAAGTTAAACCTCCCTTTCTTTAGGAAAAGCTATCCTCAGCCCCTAATGCTTTTCCCCTCATCACA
The DNA here is from genome assembly GCA_907164525.1 of Lophiomys imhausi. Taxonomy (NCBI): domain Eukaryota; kingdom Metazoa; phylum Chordata; class Mammalia; order Rodentia; family Muridae; genus Lophiomys; species Lophiomys imhausi. The sequence continues at coordinate 1,295 of CAJQZJ010031226.1, forward strand.
ATACAGGTGAGAGCACCTTCCTAAAAATACTATAAATTCTTAAATTTTACTGTAAATTTATTTTTGGAGGGATCATCTAGAACAGGAGGAAAAATTTTTAAAAACTCTCTTTCTCTCCCCCATTTGTAAGCCTTTCTGTCTCCCCTGTCCTTCCCTCAGCTTTTGTGGACCCTGGGTATTCAGCCAAGACTTTCTTTCCTTTTTAAAATTTATTTCTTTTAACTTTTGAAATTATAGCATAATTACTTCCATTTCCTCCCCTCTAAATCATCCTATACTCCCTCCTTACTCTTTTATAAAATCCTCCCCTCTTATTTATATACATATACCCATGTGTGTATATAATAAATGTTCCTTTTGGGCTTACTCTTAAATTCCAGGACCCTAGTTCAGTGTCTATCACATGGTGGCTGTGTCTTTCCTAGAAAACGCCCATTGTATTCAGTATCAGTGTTTGTATCAGTAGCTGACAGTATTTCAGCAGCCTACATGAGTGATGGATGCTTGTGCCAATCTAGCATCCAGTAATACTATCCCCTATTTCCCCATCCAGGCTGGCAGGGACAAGGATATTGCATTTGTTACACAAATTCACTGGGGCAGAGCCAGAGTAAACATCAATTGAAGGTTCCATTTAGGGCCAACTCATTAGAATTTAAAGCAATTTGTTTTAAAAAAAAAAAATCTCAATTAGCACAGCTCATTAGAGTCTAATTGGAATCTAAACTTTTCCCTCCACCTGGTTGTCTCAGTGGGGCTCCTGAGGATGTGTTGCTGGGGGGTGGATGTCTACATGGGTGTATGTGTGTGGACTTGCCAAAGAGCTCATTTTCCCACAGCAGGGTGGGGATAATCCAAAGGAAATGCATGAAGAATCCGACTGGCTTGACAAAAACTGTGCATAATTGCAAAAGGCGCGATGAGATGAGACCCAAGTCAAAAGATATTGCTGATGTTCATCTATGTTTAGACTCTGGTCAAAAAAAAAAAAAGCCTTTGGAGAACAGCCACCACAACCTCACAACCTTCTTCCAGGTTAGTTTTAGGTCACATTAGGGTGATTAATTAAGTATTTACCAAAAATCTGTCCCGGCCTTCATCCTAGTGAGTACCTATCATAGCCTCCAGTAGTGTCTAGGTGCCTTTGCTCTGTGGAAGGCATTTGTACAGAGTCCAATCTGGACTCTTTCAGTTAACTCTTTGCAATTTATGTCCCCTGCTCTTTACTACCCTTGGTTTGACGTAGTCTTGATATATATTGAGTTAGATTGTGAGATTTCTAGACTCAAGACACTGACTGATTTTTTTTTTTCATATGTTCGAATCCCAGGAGCTTACAGACTAGGAAGAGAAGCCAGGGTCCTGCCCAGCACAACCCCATTGGCAAAAGCACTGACTGGTGCCAGTGTAACATGGCACAACCTACTTCCTTAGACATTTCACTCCCAACCTACAGTTCTTAGTTTCTGGTGCTTCAACAGATATGAATTCAGTTTACTTTTGATAACCTTTCTGAAATGTCTATGATTCTCTTCAATCTGTCTTTCTCTGGTCAAAGAATGCCTTTCACTCTCAAATGGCCATTTTGAGATCTTTCTCTACTCTGACCTTGAACATTCTTTTTTTCTTTTTCTTTTTTAATCTTTCCCACTTCTAATAAAAACTTAAAGCAGAGAACATTTTATGTACTGGTGCCATTAACACTGGCAGAACAGAACTTATCTAGCTAGTTGTCCCATCGGCACTCACACTGAACTGTCATCTCATCATGTTGCCATTTCATTTGATTTCTCTTGGCCTGCCCTTGTCCACACACTAGGCCTATTGGGTGTATCTATACCATAGTCCACTCAGTGCAGGGCGTTGCATTGGTCCTGCTTTACTTCTTTGTGTTAGATTTCCATGGTCTTCATAAGTAACCCGCTCGAGAATGAAGAAATGTAGGTTGTAGTGAACTTTACCATAGGTCCTTAGTCATTCTTATTTTGTATCTAGTAGAGAATGTGAGGTTTCACTCAGAAAACCTAATTTGTGGTACTCCTTTTTTTGTAGGATTTCTTTTGTTTGTTGACAATTCATGTATGTATACAATGCATATTGATCTTACTCATCCCCTACTTCCCTTTCAACCACTCCATACTCTTCAACACCCTCCACCTTCACGCTCTCTTCTTTCTATTATTGACATTCTGACCTGAATTAGTGCTGACCCCTGAAGGGCTGAATGAACTTGTTGGCTTCATTTTCTTCAGGTCTTGGCCAGGTAATAATAGCTGCAATGACTTAATGACTGTAGTGACCATGCCATACCCCGAGGACACCATTTCCCACCAATCCTCCTCATTCTCCAGATCTTGTATTCCTTCCCCTCCTCTTCTGCTATGCTATTTTGGACCTTGTTGGGGGTTGATAAAGATGTCACTTCAGGGCAGAGCACTCAATAGTTGCTTATTCTCATCACTTTGACCAGTTAAGAGTTCCACTGTAGAAAGACACTTCTCTGGCCAAGGTGGAAACATCACTAATCTATAGAGATATATTAGAAATCAGGTTGACAACATGTTTATTTAGCAAACGAACAGTGGGAGATTCTTTTCTAGGGCCTATACCCTCCTCAACCTTGGGATTTTGACAAGCTTTACATTACCACGTATGAATTCCCTCCTGTGGAGCAGACCTCCAATCCAATAGAAAGTTATTGTTGCCCCCTCAAATGTCCTGCCACTATTTCACCATGGAGCACATCTTCTCTGGAAGTTCTGTATCATAGCATTCAGAATTCATTACTGGTTAATGTCACCAGGAACTTTCTCTCTAAGCAACTTACACGGACCCGGAACCTTCCAACACTGTGAAAGCTAGCTAGCAGGAAGGGAGTTTTCAGGTCATTTAGGGCTGATCCGTCTATGTCTTGCACCAAAAGTGAACAATATCTTCAGTAATGGGGTCTTACCATGTAGTTATAGATAACTACCAAAGCAATCACAATAGCCTGTGCTGTTTTAGGGACCTCTGGGGCCACTTTGACCAATAAGTTATATCCTATGCCTGACCTTAGGATTTTCATTTAATAACCCATGTCTCCTGGGGTCAGCATTTGTTCACCTGTAAAGAGTACCTATATTCAAACTCCTTTCAAAAAGTATATTTTTTAACCAGTTACAAAAATACTAGTTTTCCATTTAGGACTTCCATATATCCTTAGTTTTGGTTAACCCATTTTCCAGCTACCCCTGTCTCCTATATTCCCTCCTATGCCCATTTAAGCATTTAATCTTCAGTATGCCCAACCCTCTGATTTTAAATTACGTGTGTCCTATTATTCCCTCACTCCTTGGGATCCTCCCTCTATTTCACAGATATACCCTGAGTTCTACTGAGCTCTAAAATAAACACACAAATCTAAAAATTAGAAACTAGGTTGCACGTATGAAAGAGATCACCTGTTGTTTTTCTTGCTGGGTCTGGATTACCTCACTTAGTATAATATTTTCAGTCCCATCAGCTGTCCCACAGATTTCACTTTTTTTAATAGCTACATACAATTCCATTATGCACATATACCACATTTTAATTATCCATTTATCAAGAGATAGATATCTAGACTGATTCCATTTCCTAGCTATTGTCAACAGAGCACCAATGAAGATGAATGTACAAGTATCTCTGCAGTATGATGTAGAGCCCTTTAGGTATATGCCCAGGAATGGTAAAGGTGGATCGCATGGAATTACTTTTTTAACTTTTTGAAAGACTTTCACACTGATTTTCACAGTGACTGCACCAATGTGCACTCTCGGTAGTGGATAAGCGTCCCTCTTCCCCATTTCCTCGCCAGCCTTTGGTGTTGCTTTAATGATGGCCATCCTGACTGCACTGAGTGGGATCCCAAGGTCAAATTCATATTTTCTTTCTTGTTTGTTCATTTCTTAGTTTTATTTTTCTCCCCCCCTCCCTTTTTTTTAACCTTGTTAACAATAATATTTATTTTTGTTTTATTTGCTCAGAATTGCTTTGTCTCTCTGGGATCTCTTGCTCATATGTATTTTAAGAGTATTTGTTTTACTGTTTCTGTGAAGAATGCCACTGGAGTTTTTATTGTGATTGCATTGAATCTGTCAAATGCTTTTGGTAAGATAGTCATTTTCACAACAATGATTTTTCCAATCCCTGAATGTGGGATGTCTTCCCAGCCTTCTAGTATCATCTCCATTTCTTTTTTCTTCAGTTTTAAAAGTTTTTATTGTAGAGGCCTGGTTAGCTTTATTCTACTTTATTTTATAGTTTGAGATTATGAATGGGGTTTTTCCCTCCAATTTCTTTGCAGCTAATTTTCATTGATATAGAGTAAGACTAATGATTTTTGTGTGTTATTGTTGGGTCTTGCTACTAGTGTGAAATTGCTTATCAATTTTAAGAGTTTTCAGGGTTTATTATATAGAATTGTTTCATCTGTAAATAGAGACATGATTTCTTTCTTTCCTGTTTGCATCTCTTTTATTAGCTTCTCTTGTCTTATTGTTCCAGTTAATGCTTCTTTACCAGTGGATTAAAGTGTATCATTTAGTTATTTAAGATTTCCTAATATTGGCTTTAGGAATATAAATCTCTCTTTTAGGACTGCTTTTATCATATACTATAGGATTTCATATGCTGTATTTTCATTTGATCACAGGAACTTTTTAAGTTCTTTATTGATTTTTTTTCATGGACCCAGTCATTTAATAGTATGCTGTTTAATTTTCATCAGCTTGTGTACTTTCATGATTTTTTTTTTTTGATGTTGATTTGAAGTGTTATTCTATCATGGTCAGATGAAAACTGAATTACTTCAGTTTTCCTGAATTTGTTAACTATTTTGGATAAAATTCTATTGGCTGCTGAGAACTATAATCTGTAATGTTTTAAAGGAGTGTTCTGTAGATGTTTATTAAATCCATTTAATCTGTGGTGTCGCTTTGAAAGACCCGGGGGAGGGAAGTACCTCGCCCGACACTCAGGATATCACGGCCGCCCCAAAACTCGCAAGAGACCATCTTGATGCAATCACAAGAGGCTTATTTCGGGGGGGAAAGGGGGAAAGGGGGGGCTCAGTGCACTGAGGGACGCCACTCGTATCCCACGCAGGGCTAGGAGTCGCGACCCTGATTTGGGGGAGAGTTTAATATTTAATAGGGGAGCATCACAGATTAAGGGGCGGGGGGGGGAAATTACAGGTGGGAAGTACCAGCCCAGCCCATCGTTTACCACAACCCAAGGGGGAGGGGAAATACAGCTGGAATGTACCAGCCCATTAGTCAGAGGGAAACATCTTACATCTGTTTGTCTCAGGAATGAATCTAATCTTGTGGTCAGCCAGTTCCTGAAGCCCTGGGGGCCCAATTGACCTTCATTCTTGGTTTTAACCTGTTTATGGTCAGCTAAGTTCCGGGAATCACCTGGCCTGGCTCTACTGCCGACTTAGGGGGTCTTTTAATAATTTTCATTCCCTTCAGCTTAATTTGCACATTTCTCTAGTTATTTATTTTTGTTGAGAAGACCTATCAGTTGGTGTGGTAGTTTGAATAAAAATAGACCCCCATAGTCTCATAGAGAGTAGCACTATTAGGAAGTATGGCCTTGTTGGAGTGTGTGTGGCCTTATTGGAGTAGGTGTGGCCTTGTTGGAGGAAGTATGTCACTGGAGGGTGGCCTTTGAGGTTTCAGATGCTCAAACCAGGCCTAGTGGCTCACTGTCTCTTCCTGTTCCGCAGGGATCCAGATGTAGAACTCTCAGTTACCTCTCTAGCGCTGTATCTGTCTGTGTGGCACTATTCTTTCTACCATAACAATAATTGACTAAGCCTCTGAACTGGAGGCCCGTCCCGTCCCAATTAGATGTTTTCCATTATAAGAGTTGCCATGGTCAGCAGGGCAGTGGTGGCACATGCCTTTAATCCCAGAACTCAGTAATAGAAGCAGACGGATGTCTGAGTTCAAGGCCAGCTTGGTCTACAGAGTCAGTTTCAGAACTTGCAGGGCTACAAGGACAAGGATATTAGTAACAAGGCCTGAGTGTTGCTGTGATAGGTTCGACCATACTTTTGTTTGGAGGAATGTGGTCTTTGGGACTTTGAATTAGAAAAACAATTGAATTCTTTAAGTGGGGCTTAATGGGCCATCTTAGGAGGAATATGGAAGACAATGGTGCTGAGGGTGATTTTAACTATAGGGGTCTGACTCAAGAGTTTTCAGAAGAGAAGAATTTTAGTATGTGAACTAAAAACTGTTCTTGTGATATTTTTGGCAAAGAATGTGGCTGCATTTTGACCTTGTCCAAAAAGTCTACCTGAGGCTAAATTGAGGAATTTTGGATTAATTGTGTTGGCAAAGAAAACATCAAAACAGTCTAGTATTGACTCTGTGGTGTGGTTATTAGTGTTCACTTTTATGTAGATCTATAATAAAAAAGGAGAAAGCTGAGCAAGGAAAAATTTAAAATGTGCAGTTTGAGTAGAAAAGGGGTACCAGGAAGTAGAATGGAATGAAATACTGTGTTCAAGAACATAGATTAAAGAAAAGCCTGCTGTTAAATGGAATACAGGGACTGGTGACCCTAAAGCAACACCCCACCCAACTACGCTTCCAACTTGTGGAAAAGAATTAACACTTAAGTGTGAGTGTGATGGTGCATGTCTTTGATCCCAGCACTCTGGAGGCAGAGACAGGGCAATCTCTAAGTTTGAGGCCAGTCTAATCTACAGAGAGAGTTCTAGGGCAGCCTTGCTTAGGCAGTGAAGAAACCATCAGAAACAGAAAGCTGGTAAAAATGTACTTGAACACGGGAGGGACTGTGATGTTCCAGTTCCAGAAAGCAGTAGAACTTGGTAGTTTCAATCATGTGGTTGTAGATTTAGAGTCAAGGATGCAAGAAAGGGGTTATAGAATCATTGTCCATGACTAAGGAAAGCAGCTGAGGCCAGGTGTGTGTCAGGAGTATCCCTGCTTGGAGGCCTAGAGAGGCCATTGCATGAAGCTGTGAAGGTGAAGACTGGATTTTCTTGAAGACCCAAAGATGTTGGAGATGCAAGAGTTGGGGGATACCTGCCAAGGAGCGCTGCTAAAATGGAGTGGAACCAGACCTTGAGATAGTAGCGTGTTGCAGTCAATAAAGCTGAAAGGAGTTGGAGATCTGATGAGAGCTTTGATATACAGGTAGGTGCAGTTTGGAGTTTGCCATGCTGGTTTTTGGTCTTATTTTGGTCCAGTATTTCCTTACTGTGTTCGCATTCTTCCATTTTGGAATGGTAACGTACATCCTGTGTCATTGTGTGTTAGAAGAATATGATCTGCTTTTTCTTTTTGATGTTGCAAGGGATTAAGATACTGAATGAATCTCAGAAGAGACTTTGTTTTATACAAATTTGAGACTGTGGTAGACTGTGGGGATTTTTGAAGTTGGATTAAATTCATTTTGTATTATGATATGGCTATAAGCCTATGGGGTCCAGGGAATGAAATGTGGTAGTTTGAATAAAATTGGCCCCATAGGCCCATATGGAGCCACACTATAAGAAGTGTGACCTTGCTGGAATTGGTGTGGTCATGTTGGAAGAACATGGGGTTTGAGGTTTCAGATGCTCAAACAAGGTCAAGTAACTCACTGTCTCTTCCTACTGCCTGGGGACCCATTTGTAGATCTCACAGCTACCTCTTCAGCCTCATGTCTGTGTTGGTGCCATCATGCTTCCTGCCATGATAATAATGGACTAAACCTCTCAACTGTAGGCCAGACCCAATTAACTGATTCCCTTTATAAGTGTTGCCATGGTCATGGTGTCTCTTCATAGCAATACAACCTTAAGAGAGTTGGTGAGAGTAGGATATTGAAATCATACACTACTGTTGTGTTAGAGTTAATCTGTGGCTTTATTATCTAACAGCATTTGTTTTATGAAACTGAGTATGCTGTTTAGAATAGCAATGTCCTCTTGATGAATTTTCCCTAAATACATATAAAATATTTATCTTTATGTTTTCTCAATAGTTTATACATCTATTTTGCCAAATGTTAGGACAGCATCACTTACTTATTTATAGGTCCATTTGCTTGGAACACCTTTTCCCATTCTTTCACTCTAAAGTTGATTTGTCTTTTGTGATGTGTTTCTTGACAAATATACGATGGTTCCTTCACCTTTGATCCAATCTTCTATTCTGTATCTTTTGATTGAAGAATTGAGACCAGTAATATTCTGAGTTATTACTGAAAATTGTATATTGATTCTTGACATTTTGCTGATTTTGAAGTGTTTTTTTCTCCCTCTTATGCTCCTGTTTCATTATTATTCTACCATGATTTGTTCCTTCATGTGGCTTTGTGGATGAATTTTCTCTCCATTCTGAAGAAATCCTTCAAATGATTTCTGTAGAGTTAACTTTGTGGTCATATATCCTGTTAGTCCACTTTATCATAGAAATATTATTTTATTCCCTGTACAATTGTTAAAGATAGCTTTTCTGGGCATAAAAGTTTGGGTTGGCTTCTGCTTTTTAGAACTTGAAGTACACTGGGCTCTCCTGGCTTTTAAATTTCAGTTGAATAAGCTGATGTTATTCTGATGGGCCTGCCCTTCTGTCTGACTTGGTGTTTTTCTCTTGCTGTTGTTAATGGTCTTTTCTGGTTCTATGTACTTCATATTTCAATTGTAATATGACAATGGGTTATTCTTTTCTGGTCCTGTTTGTTTGATGCTCTAAAAATGCCCCTATAGTTTAGGTCAGCATCTCTGTTTTTACTCTGGGAAACTTTGCCTTATCATTCTTTTAAAAATGTCTTTAGAACTAGGTTGTTCTCCTTCTTCATTGCCTATTATTCATAGATTTTTATCCTTTTGGAATGCCCTGTGTATATTGGAACTCTCATCAATACCTTACTATTTCACCTTTGTCCTTGTTGGTTGGGTCCAGTTCTTCCACCTTGTTTTCAAACTCACATATTCAGCCTTTTTTTTTTTTTTTTTTTTGGTTTATTCTGTTGCTGAGACTTTCCATGGAACTTTTTGATGGAGTTGTATATCTTTCATTTCCAGCACTTCAGATTGGCTTTTATTTTTATTTAATTTTCTTTAATTTCTCTGAACATACTTCTAATCATGGTGGTTCTCTACTGGTTCATTAAATTTATTCTCACTAGGTGACTTTAGACTTCAAGCCAGACCAGTGACATGGTGTGATGAACATTTCCAAGTAAAACTGTTTGGGCAAAATGGTACACCTTGTGACACACACTGCAGCTTCTATGGCAAGATTTTTAAAAAATGTTTTGTTTTCTTTTGTAGGGGAGGTTGCAATGGCAAAAAGTGAATATGGAGGAACAGAGATAAGTGGGATTGGAGTGCATGATGTGAATTTCATAAAGAATCAATAAAAAAATTAAAAAATAATTTTTAGCGAAGTTAGTGTGCATATGAATGTGTGTGTGAAAGCATGTCAGTGTGTGTGTGTTCATATGCACATACACCTCCAGGAGCCCACACAGATGACCATTGATTGCCAAGAAGGTGACCATTGACAGTCAAGGAGAGTCCAATCATAGTATTTCCTCTGTAATTACTCCAGGCCTCCTACATTTCTTACACACACACACACACACACACACACACACAGAGAGAGAGAGAGAGAGAGAGAGAGAGAGAGAGAGAGAGAGAGAGAATTAAGCAGTTTGTATACAGAATTTCCAGAAATAAATTCAAACCACTCAGAGTCCAGGACTGAAAATGGAGCACAGTTGTAGGGGGTATGGAGACACACATGCAGAGCAATTATATATCTTTGTGGACTTCCTTTGAGTGTGCTCTCTCTTTCTTGAAGGTACTCAGACTCCTGTCTGATCTCTGACTAAAGTCCTCTTTTTCTAAATACACCTTTAAATGCTCATTTCCCAATACCAGCTCTTCACTCAGAAGTAGGAAGTCCTGTTATAAGTGAATACATGTCATGTGTATCTTTATGGGTCTGGATTCGCTCATTCAGGATGAGCTTTTCTAGATCCATCCATTTGGCAACAAATTGCAGGATTTCCTTGTTTCTGATAGCTGAGTAGTATTCCATTATGTAAATGTACCACATTTTTTATCCATTCTTCAGTTGAAGGGCATTTGGGTTGTTTCCAGTTTCTAGCTATTACAAATAAAACTGCTATGAACATAGTTGAGGAAATGTCCTTGTGGTTTGATGAGGAATCTTTTGGATACATGCCCAGGAGTGATATGGCTGGATCTTGAGGTAGAGCTATTACAAGTTTTCTAAGATATTGCCAGACTGATTTCCATAGTGGTTGTACAAGTAGATTTGAGCCATATAGTACAGGATAACTATCCAACAACACGGACCCAAAGAAAGAGGAATATGGAGTTTGTTACCTGTTAGTGGACACTTTACGCTAGCGGAGCTGCCATGTTGGGCCCCAGAGCAAGAGGAAGCTCTTAGCCCTCATGTGACTGATTTACTGAGGGGGGCTGATATGTAGGGGCCCCCATACTGGAGGAGTAGGATATGTAGGAGAGGCGGTAGAGGGTAGGAGAGTGGGACCAGGAAGGATAGAGGGAGGGGGGCTGTTATTGAGATGTAACTTGGATTAATAAATAAACATATATATATATATGAAAAGTCCTATATTTTTGGTTGTGAGCCTAGCCTTTAACGGCTGAGCCATCTCTGGAGAGGTGGCTCAGAGGTTAAGAGCACTGGGTGTTCTTCCAAAGGTCCTGAGTTCAATTCCCAGCAACCACATGGTGGCTCACAACCATCTACATTGAGGTCTGCTGCCTGGGCATATATGTAGAGCAAATACTGTATACATAATGAATGAATGAATGAATAAATAAATAAATAAATAAATAAATAAATAAATGTTAACAAACAAAAAAAAAAAAAAGAAAAAGTCTTATTGATATTTCTCACCAAAAACAGAAGAAGAAGAAAAAAAGAAATAAGAAGTCCTCCAATCACCTTGTTACCATAGAGATGTCCTCACTGGCATTTCTTCAGCATCAAGCTTTCTTGGAGTAAAATGGTGGGGCTAGGATCTGAGGGAAGAAGGATGTCACATTGTCATGAGTAGGCTTCTTCTTGTTATCTTCAAATCACAATTCCAGGTCTATTGCTGGGGATACAGCTCAGTAACAGTGCATTTGTCTATGGACCACACAGTCCTGGATTTGATTCCCTGCCACCAATGCCCCTCCATGCTGTTGGCAAGGGTGGGGAACAAGGAAGCAACCGAATACAAGCTAAAACCAACCATCAAGATGACAACACTGCCCCACAGTTTCACACGGCAAGGTTAGTGTTAGTCTTCTGCTGGAAACTTCTTGGCTTTCTGGTCTAGTTTCTTATTTCTCCAGCTAGAATAATTTTGCCCAGATAATTTTAAAAGACTCCTTGTCTCTTTCCCCAAATCCCAGACATAGCTTGCTCCATTGCCAGCTTCCCATCCATCCTTGTGAGCTCACCTCTTTACTTCACTTTGGACCGGGCTCCCTAAACCTTGTTAGAGGTGCTCCAGCTCCTCTGCTCTTCCAGTTGTTGGAACTGCACCATTCACCATGGAGTTTCCGCTTGGAAGCTTTCACAGTGTACTTCCCCAGCAAAGTGTTCTCTGACCAACAGACTAGTTTGAGTATGCCTGGAATTCACTCTTACTGTCATATGGTGGCTCACTTAGAATTATGTTGGGTCTTTCAGTGTCTTTATAATTATTGTTTTCCCCCACTTTTCTATTAGATTTAGTGTATCGGGGCTTATGTTAAGGTCTTTGATCCACTTGGACTTAAGTTTGTGCAGGGTGATAAACATGGGTCTATTTGCATTCTTTTACATGTTGACATCCAGTTAGACCAGCATCAATTGTTGAAGATGCTTTCCTTTTTCCATTGTATGGTTTTGGCTTTTTTGTCAAAAATTAAGTGATCATAGGTGTGTGGGCTTATTTCTGGGTCTTTGATTCAATTCCATTGATCAACTGGTCTGTTTCTATATAAGTACCATGCTGCTTTTATTTTTTATTTTTTTGGTTTTTTGAGACAGGGTTTCTCTGTGTATTCCTGGCTGGCCTGGACTCACTTTGTAGACCACGCTAGCCTTGAACTCACAGAGATCCACCCGCCTCTGCCTCCCCAGTGCTGGAATTAAAGGCATGTGCCACCACGCCTGGCCCATGCTGTTTTTATTACTATTGTTCTGTAGTATAGATTGAAATCTGGGATGGTGATACCTCTAGATGTTTTTTTATTGGTACAGGATTGATTTAGCTATTCTGGGTTTTTTGTTATGTAAGGCTGTAAAAATTAATGAATACATGGCCTTCTCCTCTCTGGTGAGACCCTGACCTCACTCCTTCTGGAAACCTTCTACAGAACTCAGTCCTTGAAAATATCAAAGCTTGCATAGCTGGCAGGTTTGTTCAGACTCCCCTCTGGCTTCCTCCTCTACACTCCCCACTTGCGTCACCACCTAACTTAACATACTCTTTGTTCCTTTATCACCACCTGTGGCTGCTGCCTTGCCTCTACTCATTGGTGCCCCCACCTTCTTTGTAGCCGCTTGTGTATTTAAAGGGCCAGAGGACCGTTTTACGGGGTTCATTCCTTTATGGGGGAATCGAACCCTAGCGCGTCAGTTTAATAAACCTCATGTTTGTTACAGCGAATTGGGGGGGCATTGGTGGTCTGTGGTGTCAGGATTCGGTGAGCCCCTCTCGGGTTCAACAGTTATTCCATATGAAGTTGATAATTGTTCTTTCAAGGTCTGTAAAGAATTGTGTTGAATTTTGATAGGAGTTGCATTGAATTTGTATATTGCTTTTGGTAGGATGGCCATTTTTATTATGTTGATCCTCCCTATCCATGAGCATGGAAGATCTTTCCATCTTCTGATGTCCTCTTCAATTTCTTTCTTCAAGGACTTGAAATTCTTGTCATACAGGTCTTTCACTTGCTTGGTTAGAGTTACTCCATGGTATTTTATACTGTTTGTGGCTTTGTGAAGAGTGTTGCTTCCCTGATTTCTTTCTCAGACCATTTATGTTTTGTATAAAGAAGGTCTACCTTTCAGTCCAACAGCTGGTTCCTTCTCTTATAACAGTAAGTATTATACAAAACAATAGATATAATTATGCCACATTTATGAGATTAAATTGGCCCAGTATACCTTCCCAATGTTCAGTTTATACCTATTTGGCCCTACCAATCCAGCCATACCACTCCTGGGTATACATCCAAACGATTCCTCACCAAACCACAAGGACATCTCAACTATGTTCATAGAAACTTTATTTGTAAGCTAGAAACAACTCAGATGTCCCTCAATGGACGAATGGATAAAAAAAAAAAAAAAACTGTGGTACATTTACACAATGGAATACCACTCAGCCATCAGAAATAAGGAAATTATGCAATTTGCTGCCAAATAGATGGAACTAGAGAAGCTCATCCAGAGTGGACTAACCCAGACCCAGAAAGATGCTCATGGCATCTATTCACTTATAACTGGATTTTAGCCATAGAGAACAGGATAACTACCCTACAACCAACAGCCCGAAAGGAACAGGAACATAGACTTTGTTACCTGTCAGTGGGACACTTTGCCCTAGCGGAGCTGCCATGTAGGCCCCCAGTGCAAGAGGAAACTCTTAGCCCTCATATGACTGCTGAACTTAGGGGGGCTGATATATAGGGGCACCCCACATGGAAGGAGTAGGATAGGTGGGAGAAGTGTGAGAGGGTGGGAGGATGGGCCCAGGAGGGGACTGTGATGGAGATGTAACTTGAAGTAATAAATAAATATAAAAAAATACTGTTTTTGTTAAACTTTGTGCTCCTCACTAAAGTAGTGTACAAGTGGTCAAAATTAACCAAGATTTGCTGTAACTCAGAGAATCTAAATATTTTTAAAAAGTTTTTTATAGTAACCTTACAGGTAGATACGGTTATTGTCTTTCCCATTTTACAGATGAGCAAGTTGTGACACAAAGAAATTAATGCCTTTATTCAAGGTCACATGGCTTTCTCAGAACATAGATGATAATATTAGACCCATGCCCTTTGTTTCAACACTATCTGCCACAGGGGCTTTTTATGTAATAGATATATATGTAATACATTGTATTAACATATATGGTATATCAATATACATTATATATTTGCTACCATGGTGTCTTTTGCACCAAATCGTGGCATATAACAGGACTCATTAGATACATATTGACTCATGGAAGTTGACTAATATATATCCTAATTATGTTGTCTTTGTTCCTTGTTGCGGAAATAGAAGAAGAAGACAGATAGTGCATCCAGTAACATTGGTGACTAGAACTTTGTCTTCTAAACACTTGATAACTCCACAGGCAAGTGCCAGAAACACCAAGAGAGCTTGCAGCAGGAATTTCTGCTTGCCACTTAGCAGCTAGGGCCTATTCTGTGCATTTTCTGCCCAGCATCAGTGAAAAAGAGCCCTGCCACTCTTCAAAGAGACCCAGCCCAAGAACTATGGGAAGGGATAGCAGAGGTGGTTGCCCAGTGGACATTCTCCATTTCAGATGTGGTTATGGGCAGAGTTCCCTCTTGGTTTGTCCTAAACTTTCACCCCATGATGAGTAAGGGGATGACTCATCAGCAATCTATTTTCACTAGTAAATCAGTTCCAACTCAACACAGTTTCCATTGCCATGGAGGGCAAACCACAGCCATTTTGAGTTTGTTAATACTTAAAACTAGAGTTGGACAGTTTGCAGAGGACAAAAGCAGTCCTTTGGGGGAAAGACGCACTTGATTTATGGTGTAATGCAGAGGGTTAATAACTAGGGGTTCTTATCATACCACATTTTATTGCATCAACTATACGTGTATTTATGTCCTGGGGCAGTTGCTGTGGATACCGAGTAGACTAAGACAAACTTACCTCTCTGGGTGTGTTATATCTATCATGCTATCAGGCAGACTGTTCTGAGTCAATGCAGTTAACTGTGTTAAAATCCAGAAGAACTTTAAAAATATGCTGTTTGAGCTCCTCGTAGAAGGATCTAGAAGACTGACAAGAGGCAGTGGTAGAGTTTTGCAGGTAAGGGGGTTAGAACAACAGAGGCTGGGAAGACAAGAAGATTGAGGTACAGGAAGCTGCTGGTACATTGGGTCTGCATGTGGGAAGACCTGGTACTACAGAGGTCTTTTAAAATATATATGGAGCCTTCCTGTGAGGGCAGATCATGCTTCAGTCACTTCTGTCATTTTCAATGGCCTCAAGTTTTATTCCACTGCCAGAGAAGGAGGCTGAAGGCAGTGATGAGAGAATAAGTCCACGTGACTCCTCTTTCAAAGGACCTGATCCGCAGTCCTGCCTTCTGAGGTTTTAAGCCATAAGTACTTCTTTTATATTGTCCTTTAAACATTCCTTTACCAGTCCTTCAGTCAATGTTTAAATTGATGCCAAATTAACCACAATCAAGTTCCCATTACTTCAGGGCATTCAGTTCAATGCTGAAAAGAGGTATAGAGCTAAAGATATGTGTGGACATTGAATGCCATGTTTGTGTGATTTTTTTCCCATGTTATACTCATGCTTTACTTAGAAATAGCCTTCACGTGGCCACAAAACAGAAAAAAACAAACTGTTCTGTATACATATCACAGAAGTAAACTTCTCTCAGGAAAAGCCTGTCTAAGAAATACTCTTTTCTTCTTTCCTGCTGACCTTTACTGAAAGAACCCAGTCTTCAACCTGAAAGAAAGTGCAGAACACAACAAAGTTATCTCTCCTCGTAATAACTCAGTTCCCAGATACTGGAGACTCCTTTCTGTTATGGGTTGTTTCTTTTTTTTTTTTAATAATTTCTTTTTTATTTCTTCAAGTTACATCTCAATCACAATCCCCTCCCTACTCCCCCCTCCAGTCCCACCCTTCCACCCTCCTCCCCCTCAGCCCCACCATCCTCTTCCCTTCTTTTTTTTTTTTTTTTTAGTTTAAGGTATTTATTTTTCCCCCCAACAGCTCTCCCTTTCAGTCCAAAAAATGGTTCTTTTTCTTATAACTATAAATACAATACAAAACAACAGAAATAAATAGGCCACGATTATAAGAGTTATATGGCTTAGCATACATTCCCAATGTCCAGTCCATATGTATTTGGCACCTGACTTTAACATTCTATTATCTAACCATCTCCATGAGTTTAAAGTTCTATATCTAACTCAGCTTTCATACTAACTTGCCTCATAATTTTAAAAATATCTTCTTAGATCCAGAACACCCTCTTGATTCCTAAACAACTCACAATTTAACTATGAGACTCTAGTTATCTATTCTTCAACCACCTCAGAGACCTGAGAGGGATAAATATATCTGATTGTATAGGAAGTGCAGGGCCTGCAGCTTCCAAAACTAAAAAATGACATACCAGTGGCTGCCTGGACAGTTCCCATTTTCTCTCCATACATTACAGCATCAATCTTCAGCCATTTGGCCCCATTTCTCTGACAGACATTGGTTGTAGAGCAGGAATTATGAAGGACTTACCTACCCTGTCTTGGCAGAGCTAGGCTGTCGACTTATCTGCTTCCAAGTTTTGTCTTTTTTGGACAGAAGTCTGTCTACAGTTGAAGCAAGTGGTTTTTCTTGCCAAGAGAATGGCTTACTACCAATTTAATCATCTCCCACTGGAGATTCTTCGATGCTCATCTTCTACTTGGAGTAATATAGGGGGTGCTGTCAGGAGCTGACATGTCTCGATATCAAAAAATCTTAAGTTAAGAAAACATCTTTGAATGCCATATTCTGCAGATCTCTTGAGGTTTTTGAAGATGCCCTATCTATCTCTTATATTTAGATAAGCAAATATTGCTTGTCTCTTAGCAACTTGATTTCTGAGTAGCTTAGAAAATAACTGTGATAGACTGTCATAGTAACTAACAAAATGACACGTTTTCATGACTATTAGTTTCCGTTTCTTAATTATCCTAAACAGTTTATGTCGGTTGGTAGTGAGAGGTCAAAACTTGACATTTCATTTTTAAGTATTACTACGAACAATACCTTTAAGAAGCGTTACCCTTAATTTTGTATCAATATACAAAGATCAATACCAATGTGGCCAAATATAATCTTAATTTTGTATCAATATACAAAGATCAGTACCGATGTAGCCCAATACAATCTTAATTTTACATTAATATACTAGGGTCAATACCATTGTGGCCAAATATAATCTTAATTTTGTATCAATATACAAAGATCAATACCGATGTAGCCCTATACAATCTTAAATTTGCATTAATATACAATGATCAATACCAATTTAGCCAAATATAATATTAATTTTGTATCAGTATACAAAGGTATAAAGCTATATTCAATAATCTGTCCTTTTTTCTTGTTCTTTCCTATACTATGTCTATGTCCCATTTTTCTCAAGTCTGTTCACTCCTATATAGGAGAGAAAGGAGGATACAGAAAAGCAAAAGAGAGAAGTCCCTGGGTCTAACCTCCAAAACCCATTTAACAAGACCATTTAACAGCTTGTAGTCTTTTCCCCTAAATCCCAAAATTTTCTATTATCTATCAAATAACCAAAGGGGGAGAACACCC
>CAJQZJ010031227.1:550-25083 GCA_907164525.1 Lophiomys imhausi
CCGGTGACGGAGCTGGCTGATCTCAGGGTTGTGTTCCCGGGAACTGCGTGGGCTCTTTTACCTGATGACCAGTCTCAATGTTCACTGTGGGCATTCAGACACCGTCTGTGCCTCACTGTAGGCTAGGGGACCTCACATTCACTCCACAATGACTAATCTCATTCACCTACTACTCAGATGCACTGCTCTATGGTCGGCGCCATTTGGATCCTCCGGTTATTATTTTTTAAATGTCCAACATCTTTAGCAATCAGGGAAATGCAAATTAAAACTACTCTGAGATTTCATCTTACCCCAATCAGAATGGCTGAGATCCAAAAAACAAATGACAAATGTATCACATGATCCAGCTCTATCACTGTTTGGCACATACCCAAAGTACTCTGTATCCTACTATAGAGATCCTTGCACCCCCAATCTACTGCTAATCTCCTTTCTATCTCCTTAGATTTTCCAACTGTGGAAATATCAAATAAATAGAATAATACAATAGTACATGGTCTTCATACTCAATGTTTTCAAGGTTGATTTATGTTATGGCATGTATTTACTCTATTTCTTCTTTTGATTAAATAATATTCCACTCTAAGAATAAAGCAAAATTTGCTTATAAACAATTTGCTCATCATCTACGGATATTTGAGCTGTTTCTACTTTTTGGTTATTATTATTGGCAATGGGCATTGAATCTAAGGCCTCTTGCATGCTAGGCAAGTAGATCACCACTTATTTATATCTACACATGCACCTCCATTTTAAAAAATTCAAACAGTTGTTCTAAGGGACCCAGGCTGGCTTTAAAATCACTCTGTATCCCAGGATGACTGTGAACTTGGACCCTCTTGCCTCAGCCTCTGAAGTGCTTACAAACATGAGCCTGAGCCACTAGCTCAGGCTGATGTTGAGTCTTTTCACATGATCACTGTCTATTTGTATAACTATCTTCCCTAGAGAATGTCTATTCAGATACCTGGAGAATTTTATATGCTTATTAATTTTTGAATACTTAGTAATCTTTATACAGCTAGCACTCACTCCCTTACACTAATGATAAATTGACATTTTTCTCCCATTCTATGAGTTGTGATCCCATTTTCATCATGGTGGTATTTCAAGCAAGAGCTCAAGGCAGGAATCTGGAAGCAAGAATTGAAACAGAGACCATGGAGGAATGCTGCTTTAATGACTTGCTCTCCACAGATTCTTCAGCCTGCTTTCTTATGCCATTCAGGATCACTTCTTGCCAGGGGTGACATAACTCACAGTAGGCTCTGCCCTCCTCCACTAATAAGATAATGTCCCCCAGGTTTACCTACCAGCCAGTCTTACAGAAACAGTTCTTCACTTACAGATCCCGTTTCCTAGATAACTCTAGCTTGTGTCAAGTTGACAGAAACTAGCCAATACATTTTTATATGTAGTATGAGACATAGTCCAACTTCTTCCTTTTAACATGTAGCTAATACATCTTTTCCAGAGTTATTTGTTCTTTACTCAGTGAATGGTCTTGATAACCTTGTCAACAATTACTCATGGATATGTGGATTGTTAATTTTATTGTATTGAGTTGTATAGCTATCCTTATGCCCTTATCACACTACTTTTGATTACTATTCCTTTGTAGTAAAATGTGAAAAAAAGAAGTAACACCTCTCCTTTATTTTTTTTCCTGAAACAGAATTTGTTGTCATTAAAATCAGAAAGAAAAGTGCTTTGGTAAAGAATAAGGCACCCATGAGAGTGTGGGTATGGGCTCCTCAAAGAAGAGCTGCACTTCAAGTGGTGACTATATATAAGATTCTGGAAAAATCTTTCAAATTTCAATGTTTAAGTGATTTTTAAAATCAGTCTAAATTCTCATTATTATGTTACTTACACATAATAATGGATTTCATTATGATATAGTCACAAATGGATATAGTATATTTGTTTACATTCACTATTACCTTTTGCCCCCTTCCCAATCCCACTGAAGCCATTCCTCTGCTTTATTTCATGTCTTTTTACTTATTTCTTTATTTTGGTGACCCAATGAATTTAATTAGAGTTGCTTCTGTGAGCGTAGGCAACTTATAAATGTCAATAGCACTGAAAAAAAAAATGCCTCTCTCTTCCAGTGCCCATTAATGGCCAACAGCTTCTGGGGGGGGGTGAGGGCCTCCCTCAACCAAGATGAAACACTGAGGGTCCTCATCTTGTGCAGGTCTTGTACATGTAATCACAGTGGCTACAAATTCACAAGTATGACTAATGGCTATGCTATGCTTTGCACAACACTCTCCACCTTGCTTTCTTGCTTATTAGTCTTTCCATCGCCCCCCCCCCCTGCAATGTTCCTTGAGACTTACATTGGGCGATACACATGCCCTGTTTAGGGTTGAGTATTACACTAGTCACTTGTTCTCATCACTTTGATCAGTTATAAATCACTGCAGTAACAGGCGCCCACAGTAAAAAAATAAATAAATAAAGCTTCTCTGACCGAAAGTAACAGCAACACTAATCTATGCTCATAAACATATTTAGAAATCAGTTCGACAAGTACAATACAATACAATTAGTGAAACAACAGTAGCCACTTCCTCATTAAGACTTATGGCTTCTTTAGCCACAGGCTTCTTTGACCAGATTTGCAGTATTAATCATGAATTCCGTGATGAGGAGCAGGTCTCAAATCCACAGAAAGTGGCACATCTTGCCTGGCAGGTCAGTGTTACAGCATGAGATCCACAGTTGGTTGAGACTGCTGAAATCTTTTCTCCCCTAGCAGCTATGCAGCCAATATGTGTAGTGCCTTCAGCAAAACAATCTTACTACCGAGTTCTGCTGGGCAACCAATAGCAGTGGCAATAGCCTATATTAATTTGGGGGCCCTGTGAGCCTCCTTGACCAGCAACTCAAAGGGAGAGAGCCAATCACTAGCACTGGGATTTTTCATTTACTAAGCTATTCCTTCTGGGTACAGGTTTTGTTTTTTTCTTTTTTGTTTTGTTTTGTTTTGTTTTGTTTTTTAAGCAAAGTGCATTTGCTTAGGCTCTTCCTTGATTTATTTTGTAACTGGCTTACAAAGTAACAGATTTACATATGACTTTTTCATATATCCTTAGTTTTGGGTTAGCCTCTTCTACACCATTTCCCTGCCCTTGCATAGCCACTTAAACCTTTCCATCCCTAGTACCCCCCACCACCACTTTCATACCATGTGTGTTCTACAGCCCTTTCTAGCCTATCTCTTTCCCCTCCTCTCATGGTCCCTTCCCATTTTACTGGCTTCTACATAAACTCACCGTAGAATCCATAGAGGAGAGGGAACATGTTATATTTGTGTAGCCTGAGTTACCAATGCAATATTTTACCCAGTTCCATGCATTTTGCTGAAACCTTCTTAATTT
The DNA here is from genome assembly GCA_907164525.1 of Lophiomys imhausi. NCBI lineage: Eukaryota > Metazoa > Chordata > Mammalia > Rodentia > Muridae > Lophiomys > Lophiomys imhausi. The sequence continues at coordinate 3,943 of CAJQZJ010031227.1, forward strand.
CCATTTTTCTTTACAGCTGAATAAAATTCTATTTTATATATTTATCACATTTTCATTTTACATTTTTGGGTTGATTGGCATCTAGGCTGATACAATTTCATAACTATTGTGAATAGAGCAGTGAGAAACATGGATATACAAGTATCTCGATGGTAGGATGCAGAATCTTTCAGATACATGATGTTTTACAAGAAGCTTGCATACTTTTTTCCATAGTGGCCACATCAATTTGAACTCTCACCAACAGTAAGGGTTCTCCTTTCCTCACACCCTTTCCAGCATTCCTTATCATTTGTTTTATTTTTGTTTGTTTGTTTTGTATTGTTTTTTTTTTTTGAGACAGGGTTTCTCTGTGTAGCTCTGGCTGCCCTGGACTCACTTTGTAGACTAGGCTGGCCATGAACTCACAGAGATTCATCTGCCTCTACCTCTCAAGTGCTGCGATTAAAGGCATGCACCACCACACCCAGCTATCATTTGTTTATTGATGATGGCCATTCTAACCAAAGTAACACAAAATTTCAAAATAGTTTTAATTTGAATTTTCTTGAGGGAAAGTAATATCGAATATTTCAAAAATACTTATTCATAATTTCTATTTCTTTCTTTGAGAACTCATTCATTTTCTTAGCTTGTTTTTAATTTTATTTTTTATGTATGCTCATGTACTACATGTGCCTGATGGCCACGAAGAATTTCCTGGTACTAGAGCTATAAACTAGAGCTACAAAAAATACAAATGTTTGTATTTCCCATGTTTGAGAATCAAACATGGATCCTTTGCAAGAACAAGTGCTCTAAACAACTGAGCTACCTTGCCATCCCTTGGATTTAATTTGTGTATAGAGGAAGTGATAAGACACAGGATTTTTTTTGTACGTATAGAGAGATATCTTTCCCAACATTGTTTATTAAATGAATATTTTTGGCATCTTTGCAAAAAATCAGGCAGCTGTAGCTTTATGGATACTCTAGACTGTTCCCATGAACTGCATTATCTATTTTTATGCCATACCATTTTTGTTGCTATAGCTCTGTCATCTAATTCAAAATGAGGTATAATAACTCTAGTCTTTCTTCCCTCAGAATTGTTTTATATATCTGAGATCTTTTGTGCTTCCATTGGAATTTACAATTGTTTTCAGTCCCCAGCTTCCTCCAGGACCACAGAAACTTGCATAAACCAGCACTTGTATGAGGCCAGACACATGACCCCAGGTTCCCTCAGTTTCTAGTTCCCCTTGAGACCAATACAAACTCAAATAAGCCATGGCACATGTCTGACATACACACACACACACACACACACACACACACACACACACACACACACACGACCACCACCATGAAAACCTGTGACCCTAGATCCTTACCCATCCCATCTTTCCCTTGTAAACTCAGACTGACCCTTACAATTGTATGTAGTTACAGAGGAGTGACCCCAAGATCCTTCCTGTCCTCAGTTCCCACAGTGACCCACATGAGCTCTCATTAGCCCTTGCAATTAGCTGATGTTTTATAGACACATTACCCCAGGGGTCTTTCCTTCCCTAGGCTCCTGCTGAGATTCTCAAGGTTCCTGTATGTGGTCACATACCCACAACTCAAGACTCCCACCTGTCTCCAGTCATAACAGAGACGTAGACAGCCAAGAACCCTACCCAAAGTCAAAGACCAGTGACCCCAGACCTCTCTACCTTTCTCCAGGTTCCAACCATAATCTGTGTACCTTCTGTACGCAAGTTAGCTAAGCAAGTCAGAATCATCTCAGTTTTCCCACCCACAATCAGCATTAACCTTTCTCACAAATGAATTCAAGCATCCTCAACAGATCCAAAAACCAGGTAAGCCTAGGGAACACTTGTACTCAGTGTAGGGGGCTAAAAACTTATATACAAACAAACAAACAACAACAAATAATCCTAGATGTGCATGTCCTAATGCAAAATAAACTACAAAGAAATATGTCTCCCTACAAAACTGCGAATCCCTTAGTAATAGTTCCTAATGAAAGTCATTTAGAAGAAATTACAAAGAATTTAAAAGAACACTTATAAATATGTCCAAGGAATTAAAAGAGGATATGAACAAACTGTTGAATAAGTTTAAACAAGACAGGGATAAACTAATGAATGAATTTGAAGGACTATAAACAAACAGCTGAATAAAATGAAGAAATCAATTCAGGATCCAAAAATAGAACCACAAAGAGATAGAGATACTGAAGAACAACAAAAAAAAAAAAAAAAAAAACTGAAATGAACTAAAAGTGAAAACTTGAATATATAGTGAAAAGCTTCACCTACACAATGTATCATGTAGAGGACAGGATATCAGGTCTTGAAAAAAGGTAGAGAAACTGGATCATTCAATCAAGGAAAATTGTAACTTTAAAAATGCACGAACAGAACGTGTGAAATTTTGAGACACTTTGAGAAGATAAAAATCTCTGGACCATGGGCCTAGACTAAGGATAAGAATTCCATGCCAAAAGGCATATAATATTTTAAATAAAACCATAGGAGAAATTTCCCCAAATATAGAGAGAAGGTTGTCTTCCAACTATAAGAGGCATACAGAGCATCAAATAGGCAGTACCAGAAAAGAAACATCCCATGCCATCTCGTTCCTCAAATACTAAGTATACAGAACAAAAACAATAATCACAAGGGGCTTACCAGAATAATAGCTAAGTTTCCAATGGAAACTATAAATCTAGAAGAGCTTGGAAAGCTGTATCTCTGAAAAGCCACAGCTACCAACCCAGACTATCATTTCCATAAAATTATCTCTCACAATAGACAAATAAAATCTATGATAAAATCTATCTATGATAAAGGGATTATTATTTTTAATTAATTCTTTGAGAATTTCATATGAACTATTTTGATCATTTTCACCTCTTCTCCTACAACTCCTCCCAGACCCTTTCCTCACCACTCCAACTTTGTGTCATCAACTCTACAGAGGATGCTGCAGTCTGAAAAGAGTGGACGTATCCAAGAAGCTACAGGGAAAATAAATTATTTTATAACAGTTGTTACACAAAAGAGGACAAAGAAAACACCAAACACAACAAATCAGTAAAATGATAGGTTAAGATACATATTCAATAGAATCTCTGAATGCCAATATTCTCAGCACCCCAATCAAAGGACACAAACTAGAAGATTGGATCAGAAAACAGAGTATTTCTTCTTGTTGTCTTCAACAAACACAGCTCACCATTAAAGACAGAGACTACCTTGGGGTGAAAGGATAGGCAAAGGTATTACAAACAAATGGAAACAGAAAATAAGGAGTCAATATTCAAATGTATGTTAACATAGACTGTCAAACTAGTCAGATGGGACAAGGGAGGTCACATCGTACTGATTAAGGGAGTGACCTAACAATAGGGCATTATAATTCTAAACATACATGTATCAAACATTGTTATCTCAGTCAGTTTTATGTCTCTGTATTAAGCATGTTAACAGAGGAGAAAAGCAATTATCAATCTTACCAAGATATGAACTCTGTAAGCTACAATAATGACTGGCCTGGTGAGACACATCCACTAGTTCAATAGTGGCTTAAATGTCATGAGAATAACCAAACAGTTTCTGATTGGATTTTTCCCACTTCATGAGATGAAACCCATACCTGGCACCATGATTAGGTTAAAAAAAAAAAAAACATGGCTAAGACAGGTCATGGGCCCTTGAGTAGAAACTTTATTATTTTGCTAAAAACAGGACTGGCATTAAATCAAATCACAATGACATTGTTATAACCACCCTTCCAAAAGCCATCTACAGATTCAGCGAAATTCCACTACCATTTTCCCAGAACTTTTTTTTTACAGAAATGGAAAAAAAAAACAACCTTAAAATGTATATAGAATCACAAAATCGCCAGGTAGTAACCCTCAGCAAAAACACAACACTGGAGGAATGTTAATACATGATTTCAAGATACATTAGAGATCCAGGATAATAAAAGCCATGGTACACAATGGCTCCTAAAAGCAGAAATATAAATGAATGGAATAAACTATAAGACTCAGATAAAAGCCCAGCAACAAAAACCATCCAACTTGACAAAATGTCATACACCATTTCTAGCTAGCCAGTGTGCTGTGGATAGCCAATCTCTGCTTTCCAAATGGTGAAATTACAAGCAGGTTGCCATCTCCACCAAACATTTTATGGTTTCTAGGGATCTAAACTCTGTCACACTTGCACAACTAGTGTTTTATCTACCGAGCCATCTCTCCAGAACTTGAAACATATACTCTTAAATGAACAGTTGATCACTATCGTAGTTACTACTATAGTTGCTGTGAGGAGACACCATGACCAAGGAAGCCTGTAAAAGTTCCGTTTAATTCGGGGCTCACAATTCCAGAGGGTAGTAGAGTCCATGATCATCAGGAAGGGAGCATGTCAGCAAGCAGACATAACAGTGAAATAGTAGCTGAGAGCTTACATCTGATCCAAGCATGAGGCAGAGAGGGAAGAGGAGAAAGAGAAAAAAGATTGAGTGCTAATTGAGAATATCATGGGATTTGAAACCTCTAAGCCTACCCCCAGTGAGAAACTTTCTTTGGCAAAGCCATACCTCCGAATTCTTCCCAAACAGTTCCACCAACTTTGGATGGACTATTAAAAAGTATGAGCCTGTGGGGTACAATTCTCATTAAAACCACACTAATCTCCAAAGGAATAAAGGAGGAAGTTAGAATGTTGCTAGAAATGAAAATGGAAGCACAATTTTTCAGAAATGCTGAGATAGAGATAAGGCAGTTCTAAGAGTTAAGTTATGAACACCTACATGTGAAAAATAGAGCCCTCTAATAACCTAACAGTGTACCTCAAGGTCTGGGAAAAGCAAGAAAAAGCCAAACTTGAAGATTGATGCTGTGGTGTATGGAGAGAAATTGAGACTGTCCAGGCAGCCACTGGTATGTCATTTCTTAGTTTGGGAAGATGCGGGCCCTGCACTTCCTATATAATCAGATATATTTGTCCCTCTAAGGTCTCTGATGTGGTTGAAAAATAGATAGCTAGAGTCTCATAGTTAAATTTTGAGTTGTTTAGGAATCAAGAAGGTGTTCTGGATCTAAGAAGATGTTTTTAAAATTGTGAGGCAAGTTAGGATGGAAGCTGAGTTGGATATAGAACTTTAAACTCATGGAGATGGTTGGATAGTAGAATGTTAAAGCCAGGTGCCAAATACGTATGGACTGGACATTGGGAATGTATGCTAAGCCATATAACTCTCATAATTGTGGCCTAATTATTTCTGTTGTTTTGTATTATATTTGTTGTTATAAGAGAAAGAGCCATTTGTTGGACTGAAAAAGTTGAATAAAAATGCTTAAGTCAAAAAATTTTAAAAAATAAAATAAAATATTTGAAATCATGCTGCTACAAAGGTAGATAGTATTTATACACATAGAAGGAGACACACACACACACAGAGGGGGTAGGAGAGAGAGAGAACAAGAAAAGTAAACACCATATTATTTGTTTCATATGAACATACCACAATTCTGATTTATGGTAATAAACATATAAAAGTAATAATACACAGAGATAAGAGAACAGTAGGTGCTGTTGTGGAAGTCAGAAGTAAAAGGTCTAGCAGGATGTTCTAAGGTTACACACATTCTCTGTTTTGAACTAGGTGTTTTACATTGAAAATTTATTTGTTAAATGATCTGGCTGAAATTTTAAAATGTATGCACTATGAAGCTTATGTACCCAAAACCCCCAAAGAGTTTAACCAGAAGAGGTAGGGTTAAGGTATTCCAAACGATTAGAAATTTCTGGGTGGTTTTAACCGTGAAGACTGGGATATTTCAGTTGATATACATTCTGGACTAAAGACTTACCTGATTCTCTCAGAATTGCAGCAAATGTTCTGAGACTTTACTGCACTTCAGCAAATAAATTCCCATTTTAGCTGCTGCTAGCCTAGTACCTTAGAAACCAAGTGATATATTCATTTTATTTAGTAGTAACTAGAGTTAGACATGCTATTCCACTGTGCCATGAGGCTGGGAAATTTCATATTAATAGCTATACTTTCCATAGGGCAAAAGATTGAGTGTTCAAGAATTGCTTCATATTTTACAAATGTATGCAATCTTGATGCAGTATTGTTTTAAGATTAAAAATTATGGATGTTTAATGTAAACTTTTAAGTCTCAAAATAACATTCCAATATGAAAATTCCAACAACTTATACTGAGGAAAAAATGTACCACTTCTGGGGAAATTTTTTTAAGTTATCTGCTCTAGTCCAAGCAAAGATATCATAATCAGCAATGTTTTCTGAACTATTTTGAGCACTAATAAATGTACTTAAAACAGATATTAGGCTTAGACTTATGCCTTACAGAACATTTATTTTAACACTCTGTAAATGAAATATAGTGTTTAGATTTTAAAGGTATGCCCAATCACTAAAAAATAAATTATTACACTTCCTTTTAATTATCTTGGCCAAGATGACTCCTTACAAATAAAAGCAATATGCATTACACTTATGAATGTTTAATACATATGTATATATGTATGTATGTATGTATGTATATATATATATATATGCCTGTATACCTGCATGCATGCATGTATACACATTTGCTACCATACCAATTTAAAGTTTTCACTGAGACTTTTTGGTACTAGGTTTGAGCAACAAAGAAAACATCAGATTAATTATATAGTTGCTCTGAGTTTTAAATTTCTCATCATTTACAAACTATTTACTAGTCCTAGATTAGGTAAGAAGTTTTATTTGTAAAAGTAACATTTAGAAAAAAAATTCAGTACAAAATGTGAGGATGCACTGCATAGGTTAAAAATTTATAATCTAGAGAGAATAATTATGAATATTAGAAGGAAAGACTAAACATTCATTTTTTAATGATCCCTCTTATGAAGCATATACGTGGATATGCCCTAAAATATGAACTTAATTAAGGAGCGAAATCACTTTTGTTTGTCTAAGAATAGTATATTCTTTAGATATAATTTGCAGTTTAACTTAAAATTTTCAGTATTTAACCAAAATGAAGTGAACTATACTGTTTCTATTTTACATTAGGTATAAAGGTATTTATAGGTATTAAACTAGGTATAAAGATAAAGCAGTATCTCTCACCCACAAGGCTCAAAGGTCATCATGGAGGAGGGGGCAGAAAGACTGTAAAATCCAGAGATCATGGAGAACTAGGATAAAGCAGTGCTTTCTTAACATGACATAACCTTTGCACTCATGTGCTGGCAAAAGCTATGGTTGCTCTCACAAAACCTGCACAAGATCAAGCCAATCAACATTCCAAAATGGACTGAGGGGGAGATCTTGTGCCCTCACCCTAACTTAGGAGTTAGTGATATTTGATGACTTCTAGGTGTGTGTGTGTGGGGGGGGGGGAGAGACAGACAAACAGACAGAGAGAGAGAGTTAGTTTTCTTTAAGGGTATGAATATTAATAGATCAACACACCCCAGTGGCCAGCCTTACACCTATAAGCACATATTAGATACAGTGGTTTACAAATATATAAAAAACACAACATTGGGAAGGGTGAGGGAATGGGAGATGGATTTGGGAAGAGATAAAAAGAGAAGTATTGGGAGTAAATAAAACCAAAATATGTTGTACGTATGTTGAATTCTCAAAAAATAATAAACATACAATATTTTTAAAAGAGCAATCTGTAAAATAATTATCTGAATATTTTTATAAGATGGGTCATACATTTTTAAGTTTTCAATATCAAAATAAATACAGGTAAATACCCCAAGAAAAGCATAAAATTGAAAACTGTCCATGGCTACTTTATGTGCTACTGATGCCAAGTACTACAAAAATATTACCACAGATTTCTGTATAGGCAGGATTTCTTAAATCTATCTTCAGTATTGAATTTTTTAATTTGCAGAAAGCCCAAGAAAAGCTTAACTTTCTAAATCTAGATTTAGCCAGCTTAAAAATCCATTTACAACATCAGTTGATGTGCCAATGTGAATGTGGGAAACCGCACAGAGTTCTACCCTTAGACGAAAAGCTATGGGTAGTTAAAGGCTGCTGAGAGAGAAATCAGTCTTCTCTAGGGATGAGCCCCCTTATAGATTATCCAATCTCAAGTGGTCAGCTCTAAAAATATATATATACACATGACAACACTTAATAAGCTCAGCAGGCCGTATCTCTCTCACATACTTATGTAATATATATGTATATATGTAATGTATGTGCATATATTACACATATATGTATATATGTAAAATAATAGGACACAAACTTGAAAGGGAGTGGAATGGGGACACGGAAGTAGTTGGAGCAGGTAAGATAGAAATAACATAAACACAGGACTTGGGGTATAAAAGTCTATAAAGAAAGAAAAGGTTGTTTTCATCTCAAGGACACATGGTTGGTTGAATTTACCTAAATCAATTAATATATTATCATACAAAACAGAGTTAAAGAGAGAAATCACATAATCAATTCAACTGAGGCTCAAAAGAGACTCTTGAGATCAAGCTCTACCCCTCACACTTTTCCCATTCCTCTAAACTTCATGTCTTCTTTTTAAGAGGTAATTCATTAAATTCAATTTGTACTGCTATCCACTGGAGCTTGGTGGTCCATCTAATGGCCTTAAGGAAAAGTCTCTGTTTCTGCTTCTCTCCCTCCATCCCTCTCTCCCTCAGCATTCATTAACTGTCAATAGTTCCTCTGTTAAGAGCAGGGGCTCGGCCGGGCGGTGGTGGTGCACGCCTTTAATCCCAGCACTTGGGAGGCAGAGGCAGGCGGATCTCTGTGAGTTCGAGGCCAGCCTGGTCTACAAAGCGAGTCCAGGACAGCCAGGGCTACACAGAGAAACCCTGTCTCGAAAAAACCAAAAAAAAAAAAAAAAGAGCAGGGGCTCATTAGTGTCTCCCATGTCCATGCTGCAATGTCTACTGGCTTGATCCTGTGCAGATCTTGTTCAAGTCTTTGGGTTTTTTGGGTTTGTTTTTGTTTTACTATAACTGATCTTGAAAACTCAGAGTCACTGGAATTTTTTTCAAAGCTCTCGGGGTGTGTGTATGTGTAAAATATATGAAAAAAACACTATTTACATAAATAATCCTAGAGTAACTGAAATTTGTTTGTGACACTTAGATCTTTATTTAAAACTTGGCAATGGCCAAAAGTGAGTGTAAGTGAGAACTCATTTTACTATGTTAAGGAATGATGAAGACTATAGGTCTACTTTGCTTTGCTCTACCCATCTGGTACTTAGAAATTCTAAAAATAGGGGCTGGAGAGATGGCTCAGAGGTTAAGAGCACTGGTTGCTCTTCCAAAGGACCTGGGTTCAAATCCTAGTACCCATATGGCAGTTCGAAACTGTCTGTAATGGCCAGGAATGATAGTGCACGCCTTTCATCTCAGCACTCAAGAGGCAGAGGCATGTGAATTTCTGTGAGTTCAAGGCCAGAACGATTTCCATGATAGCCAAGGCTTCACAGAGAAACCTTGTTTGGGGGGGGGAGAAATCCTAAGAAATGTAACACTTTACGTAATATGTGTGGTGATTTGAGTAAGAATGGCCCCCCACAGGCTCATGTATTTGAATACTTAGTCACCAGGAAGTGGAACTGTTTGGGAAAGATTAGAAGAATTAGAAGGCATGGCCTTGTGAGGTGTGTTACTGGGGATAGGCTTTGGGAGTTCAAAAAATCAGCCACCCCCCCCCGCCCCCCTCTGGTCTCTCTCTCTCTCTCTCTCTCTCTCTCTCTCTCTCTCTTTCTCTCTCTCTCTCTCTGTCTGTGGATCAGGAAGCAAAACTCTCAGCTACTTCTCCAGTACCATGTCTGCCTGTTGCCACATTTCCCACCATGATAATCATGGATTAACCCTCTAAAATTATAAGCAAGCCCCCAATTAAATGTTTTCTTCTAAAAGAGTTGTCTTGATTATGGTGTCTATTCAGAGCAATAGAATAGTAACTAAGATACTATGTAATAACTGAGTGCTGGACCTAAGGAATACTCTGGACCTTTGTCTGCTCTAGGTCAATTTGTTGTAGCCTAATAAAATAGTACATTATTATATACTCCTTTTACTAAACAAAAAAATTTGAATCTTCTTTAAAAAGTACATAGAATCAATAAATAATATTTTTAAAAGATTAATGGTACTAATAACACCCTAGACAAACAAACCAAGAGAGAGATATATATTATAAATTATATATATTATATATATATAATTTAAGTAGGATATATGTGTTTAGAAATTTATCATTTTTTGTTGGGAATTTCTACTGATAAGGTAGAAGCCTGTTGTTACCAGAAAGACCCTGAGCTTGGTGCCAAATAATGGATTCCCTTTTTCCAATGGAAAACCCCCCCTCTTCCTTGTGGTCTGAGGAAACCAGAACCTTTAAAGGAGTATGAAGCAGCCCAACCCCTCCCCCACTCAATACACTTGCCCAGCAAAATACCTGGAGATTTCTGAAAGTACTTCCACATGCTAATGAAGTCTGTTAGTGCCTTCCTTGGCTTTCAGCTAGGGATGTCTGTCCCTGCTTCTAGCCTCCCTGGAGTTTTCCCCTCATCCACACTGTGCATGGGTTAGTTAGGTATTACATTTTTTTTCTTCTTATAGGACAGTACACATAGAATCAAACACATTCACCTCCAAAACTGCTCCCCACTGCCCAAAGGTTTGCAATGCCCCTGATTCATGAAATAAACTCTCTTTCTCCACTCCTGCATTACAGGTGCATGCTGCTTATTTTCTGCTCGAGAAGAAGGAGCTCAGCACTGGACACATTGCCTGACTGGGTCTCCTGTAGCCATCAGCCATAGCTTATCTCTGAGTACCCAGAGTACCAGCTTCTTCCTCGAGGCTGCTATTGTCTACTATCTAGGCTCTTGTCTCCGTCACCACCACTGGACACCTCTGAAGCCTACTTAGAGGCTCTGCACTTCTGCTGCCTTTCTTGCCCAGCAACCTGGCTGGACTCTGAAGCTGCCCAGCCCAGTGCTGGCAGCTTAGCTAACAGAGTTATAATCCTTGGCAGTGAAAATAAACTTTTCTCCTGCCTTCCTCACCTAGCCTGTAACAAGCAATAAGATTGAAGAACAAAAATCTACTTACAAAGAAAAGTCTAAGGATAGATCATTTTACAGCTAAATTCTATCAAACTTTTAAAGAAGATTAACGTCAACATTCCTAAAACCTGATCCACAAAATAGAAAGTGAAGGTCCACTAGTAACCCATTCTATGAATCTAGTATTATTCTGATAGCAAAACCAGATAAGGACACAACAAAAAGTAAACTATAGACTAGTTTCCCATATGGACACACATGTAAAAGTACTCAGTAAAATACTTGCAAATTGAATTCAGGAAATTCATTAAGATGATCATACAACTGTACGATGTTTGTTCCATCTCCAAGATGCAAGCTTAGTTCAACATGTTCAAACCAATTAATGCAATGACACAAGAATACAGTTAAAGACAGGAATCACATGATCATTTCAATAGAAATACTAAAGGGAATGATAAAGTTTCACACCCATGCATTAAAAAAGCCCTGAACTGTTATCTCAACCACATCCCTGGGCTCTATGCCCATGAGCTGTTGGCCAACACAAAACAGACTCCATGTTATGTTATGTTTTGGGTTTTTTGTGTACTTTTTGCTTTGGTGTCTCTTTGTTTACCTGATTTTTCTATTTAGTTTGCTCTAATTTTCTTTTGTTGTTGTTTTTCTTGGCCTTTTATTGACAACAGGAGAGAGAAAGAACATGGAGTTGGGTAGGTGAGGAGGATCTAGGGAGGGAAAAGTATATGGTCAAACTATATTATATGAAAAAAAATAGAAAGACAGATAGATAGATGTCCTGAAGAGACTAGGAACAGAAGGAAGATATAATAAGCCTATAGATAACATTATACTAAATAAAGGAAACAGTGGAAGTATTTTCTCTAAAATAAGAAATGAGTTAAAGGTGTTCATTAGCATATTTTTTACTCAGTGTAATGCCTGAAGTCTTAGAAGGAAGAATAAGACAAAAGGCAGTAATAAAAAGGAAGTAATAAAATGGCTATAAATTGAAAAGGAAGAATTTATATTGTACCTACTTACAGATGATATGGTTCTCCATTTAAAACAATAGAAATACTAAACCAGAAATGCCTTGGACCTGATAAACACTTTCAGCAAAATAGTAGGATACAAAATCTATAAAAACTCAGTAGCTTTCTGCATACAAATAATAAACATTCTGGGAAATAAATCAGTAAATAATATGTTATTTATAATAGTTTTTTAAAAAATATTTAGGACTAACCTTAAACAAGGAGATAAAAGATCCTTACCGAAAAAAAAAAAAACCACCAAAACAAAATAAAACTAAGATAATGTTAAAAAAAAACGTAGCCATATTACTCAAAACAATCTAAGCTTCTACTTAACCTTTATGAAAATTCCAATGAGATGGCAGGAGAAATGATTCAACAGTTGAGAATACTGGCTCCTTGTCAACAGGACCTGGGTTCAATTCCCAGCATCAACATGATGGCACACAACTGTCTGTAACTCCAATTCACTGGAATTGGAGTTACAGACAGTTGTGAGATACACAAACCCTTCTTCCTCCCCACGTACTTGAACACTTGTGGGATTCACACACACACACACACACAAAATAAAAATGTTTTAAATTCCAGTGAAACTCTTCACAGCACTAGAAAAACAATCTTAAAATTTATATAGAAGAGCAAATGACTTCAAAAAACCACAAGAATTATAAACAGAAAAACTATTGAAGTATCACAAAATACTGATTTAGAGTTGCTTTACAGAGCAATTGAGACAAAAAAATACATATGACAATCACAAAAATGACAGGTATATTTACTTGGACCAATGGAATAGAATAGAGGACTAAAAAATAGACATATACATTTAATTACTTATCATTGCAATAATTTTCAATAGAAGTGTGAAAAACAAATTAGAAGCTAGTCAAAGTAGCTCACACATGAAATCTCAGAATTCTGTGGACTAAGGCAGAAGGATCATCATGAATTTGAGGCCAAGCTGGGCCACAGAGCAGTAGGACAACAAACAAACCAAAACAAAGAAGAAAAACATACACATTGGATAAATTCTCTGTTACAAATGGTGTTTGCAAAACTGTATATTCACAAGAAGAAGAATGAAACTAGTTCCATATCTCTTATCCTGAAGAAACACTCAAAATGGATTAAAGACATAAGACTTGAATCTTTGAAGTCGCTAGAAGGGAAAACTCATCCACACACAGGCATAGACAGTGACTTTCTTCAAAGGACTCCAAGCCCAAGATTTGGTGAGTGAGGCTGAATGAAATTTAAAAGCATCTGCACAGAAAGGGGGATAATCTGCAGAGTGAAGAGACAGCCTACAGAAGGGGAGAAAATCAATGCGAACTATACCTCAGACAGGAGGCATAGTATCTTGACTGTCTAAAAAAACTTTAAATTTGTTTTGTTTTGTTTTGTTTTGTTTTTTCTGATGAACCCTGGTCTAGTTCAATTATTCTCCTGTTTCTTTTTTTATAATTTATTTTTATTTCTTCAAGTTACATCTGAATCACAATCCCCTCCCTACTCCCCCTCCAGTCCCACCCTTCCACCCCCTTCCACCTCAACCCCCATCCTCTACCCTTTTTTTTAGTTTAAGGTGTATCTTTCCCCCCCAATAGCTCCCCCTTTCAGTCCAACAAATGGTTCTTTCTCTTATAACTGTAAATACAATACAAAACAACAGAAATAAATAGGCCACAATTATGAGAGTTATATGGCTTAGCATACATTCCCAATGTCCAGTCCATATGTTTTTGGCACCTGACATTAACATTCTACTATCTACCCATCTCCATGAGTTTAAAGTTCTTTATCTAACTCAGCTTTCATACTAACTTGCCTCACAATTTTAAAAACATCTTCTTAGATCCAGAACACCCACTTGATTCCTCAAAAACTCAAAATTTAACTATGAGACTCTAGCTATCTATTCTTAAACCACCTCAGAGACCTGAGAGGGATAAATATATCTGATTATATAGGAAGTCAGGGCCCGCAGCTTCCAAAACTAACAAATGACATACCAGTGGCTGCCTGGACAGTTCCCATTTTCTCTCCATACATTACAGCATCGATCTTCAGCTGTTTGGCCTCGTTTCTCTGACAGATATTGATTGTAGAGCAGGAATTATGAAGGACTTGCGTACCCTGTCTTGGCAGAGCTAGGCTGTCGACTTATCTGCTTCCAGGTTTTGTCCTTCTTGGACAGCATTCTAAAAACTTTAAAATTAAAGCATTATAAAACAAAACAATCAATGGACTGATGAACTGAATAGACACTTCTCAAAATAATATACATGGCCAATAAATAAATATCAATTCAAATGGTAATCATCAAGAAAACAAATGCTGGTCAGGCTGTGGGATATGGAGAGTTCCAATACACTGCTGGTATGGAAACATACACACACACACACACACACACACACACACACACACACACACACAGGAGTATTTTAGTCATAGAATATTGAAATCATGACAGCAGATGCAAAGTTATAAAATAGAAAGACAGGCACTTGCATGTCTTCTTTGATACTTTGAATCCAAACACACAGGTCATGAGAGCAGAAAAGGGACCATAATGGAAGTGCTTTTAAGAGGGGGAACAATGAATAACATGATACAAATCAGAAGGGAGGATTTTTGATAGTGAGGAAGGGGATGAGCAAGAGGCAGCAGTGGGAATAAGGGAGGACAAAAGAGGGGGAGGATGAATAAGAACAAAGTATACTGACATGTATGGAAATGCCATAAAGAAACCCACCATTTTCTATAACTTCAAAAATATTGAAAATGAGGAAATGTATTTGTCATTATGATTCAACACAGCATCAAAAGTAAGTAGGTACATCATAAGGTAGGGATATTATAAAATCCTCTCCCATATGTTAGACCTTTTCATTGGAGTCTGCTTTTTCCTTTTATGATTATTTTCTTTTTAGATTAATTATTTCAAAATTTTGTACATACAGAAGTTTTTCAATTTCATGAGCTCCCATTTATTTATTGTTGGTCTTAGGGTATATGCTATTGGTGTTCTGTTCAGGAAGTTGTCACCCATGCCAATAAGTTCCATGCTTTTCCTCACTTTCTCTTCTATTAGATTTAGTGTGTCCAGCTTTATGTTAAGGTCTACCTGGACTCAAATTTTGTAAAGGTTGATAAACGTGTCTATTTGCATTCTTTTACAAGTTGACTAAGACCAAAAGCTTCTGTAAGGTAAAGGACACTGTCATTAGAACAAAATGGCAGCCTACAGATTGGGAAAAGATCTTCACCAACCCCACATCTGACAGAGGGCTAATATCCAAAATCTATAAAGGACTCAAGAAATTAAACACCATCAAACCAAGTAACCCAATCAAAAAGTGGGGAACAGATCTAAATAGAGAATTCAGAAAAGAGGAATCTAAAATGGCCTAGAGACACTTGAAGAAATGCTCAACATCCTCAGTCATCAAAGAAATGAAACTCAATATGACTCTGAGATTCCATCTCACTCCTGTCAGAATGGCTAAGATCAAAATCTCAAAAGACAGCATGTGCTTACGAGGCTGCAGAGAAAAGGGAACACTCCTACATTGCCGGTGGGAGTGCAAACTTGTACAACCACTATGGAAATCAGTCTGGAGAGATCTGTGAAAACTTGGAATAGCTCTACCTCAAGACCCAGCCATACCACTCATGGGTATATATCCAAAAGATTCCTCACCAAACCACAAGGACATCTCCTCAACTATGTTCATAGCAGCTTTATGTAAGAGCTAGAAACTGGAAACAACCCAGATGTCCTTCAACAGAAGAATGGGTAAAAAAAAAAAAAAACTGTGGTACACTTACACAATGGCGTACTACTCAGCCATCAGAAACAAGGAAATCGTGCAATTTGCAACCAAATGGATGGAACTAGAAAAGTTCATGAGTGAGCTAACTCAGACCCAGAAAGATACATATGGCATATGTTCACTTATAACTGGATTTTAGCCATTATAGTATATGATAACCATCCTACAATCAATAGACCCAAAAGAGCAGGAACAGGGATTTGGTTACCTGTCAGTGGGACACCCCACCCTAGTGGAACAGCCATGTATGCCTCCTGTGCAAGAGGAAGCTCTTAGACCTCATGTGACTAAAGGACTGAGGGGGGCTGAATCATAGACACACCCCACATGGGAGGGATGGGATGGGTGGGAGAGGGGGTAGAAGGTGGGAGGGAGGGGCCAGGAGGGAGTAGAAATGGAGATGTAATGAATAAATAAATGTTTAAAGAATTAGTACATAAATACTTTTTAACTAAAATCCCCCTAATTTTTCTCTCTTCTCTATCCCAGCAAATCTTTCCTTCATTCCAAAGTTCCTCGTACTTTAATGTCATTTTTGTGACCCATTATGTTTCTTTGTGTTTAGACAGGATCTCAACTATGTAACCTTAGTTGGTCCAAAATTTGCAGTGTATAACAAGCTGGCTGAGAGTTCATACATATCTGCCTGCATCTACCTCTAGAGTGCTGGTATTAAAGGTGTGCACTACCACACCTGGTGACACATTACATTCATAAGCCTGGGTTCTGAGTTATTTTGCTTAAGTAGAAGCAATATACCAGTGGCTACAGTGTTGAAGAACATGACTCCTTCCTCCTACAACACTAGTTCTCAACATTCCTAATGCTGTGACCCTTTAATACAGTTCTTCAAGATGTGGTGAAACCCAACCATAAAATTATTTTCACTTCTACTTCATAATTGTAATTTTGCTACTGCTATGAACCACAAAGTAAATATTTTTGGAGATAGGAGTTTGCCAAAGGGGTCGCAACACACAGATTAAGAACATCTGTCCTGAATGCTGTCCAAACAGGACAAAACTTGGAAGCAGGGAAGTTGACAGGCTAGCTCTGCCAAGACAGGGTGGGCAAGTCCTTCATAATTCCTGCTTTACAATCAAAGTCTGATAGATGCTGTAATGTATGGAGAGAAATTGAGGACTGTCCAGGCAGCCAGTTGTCTGTCATTTCTTAGTTTTGGAAGCTGCTGGCTCTCCACTTCCTCTATAATCAGATATATTTATCCTTCTCAGGTCTCTGATGTAGTTGAAGACTAAATAGTTATAGTCTCACAGTTCAGTTTTAAGTTGTTTAGGAATTAAAAGGATGTTCTAGGTCTAAGAAGATGTTTTAAGTTGGTAATGCAAGTTAGGATGGAAACTGAGTTAAGTATAGAACTTTAAACTCGAGCTAGATAATAGAATATTAGTATCAGCTGCCAAATACATATGGACTGGACATTGGGAATGTATACCTTATAATTTTCATAATTGTTGCCTAAAAAAAGAAAAATAGCAGCTATCCTACAATCTTTAGTTCTATGTTCCTCTTCTGGGCAAGAGAGAGACTTATGAGCTCCTGCCCTAAGCATGAAGAAATGTTGACGAGCCCAATCTTGTGCAGTACACTGATGCTGCGTGTTCATGGGTGTAATCATCACTTCATGCAGCTGGAAGACAGCAGTTCACAGCACTCCTTCGCATGTTCCAGTTCTTACATTTTTTGTGAGACTCCTTGAGTCTCAGTAACTTGTTCTTAATACATTGACCAGTTATGAGTCAATATTAACTGTCAGCAAATATAGAACTCGTTCTTTGGGTTGTTATTTCCAGGAGCTTTCTGCTAATATATAAATATTCTTCAAATGAAGCCCTATCAACTTATTTGCAATCAGTAGTCTACTATCTTTACTTCCTAATCTTTGGGGGATAATGGCATTTTGGGAAAATTTGGAAAAATCTGTGGTTCTTACCAACTCCAAATGCATGGCACTTTACAATTTCTACTGATGATTCTTAAGCCCTCTAGAGAAAGTTGTAGTTCTTTTTATTCAGAAGCTTGAACTGGAGTCCATGAGGGACAAACAGTTTCCAGTGAGAGTATAGAGGAGGGAGAGCAACTGGGAAGGGGTACAATTCTCTAAAGAGAAGAGACTGGCGTGGGAATTTGAACTAAAAACATCCATGAGGACCATGAAGCAACAGGGTAAGTTTGAGTACATGGGTCAAGGAGACCCAAGGGGAAGTAGAGACGGAGGCAAGACATTCATGGGGGATGTCTTGGGAGCTCATGAAATAATGTAAGTTCTCACTAAAATCTATATTTGGATTTTTAGTTTTTAATATTGATACTAAGCGAGCAATAGTCATTACAGTACATTATAGTTCAGGGACATTTTATTTGTACAATTTTTAGGACATTCCAGGTAAGTTCTTTTTGTTTTATTTTTGTTTGTTTGTTTTGTTTTCTTTGGCAAGGTCTCACTCTATCACAGCCTCCTGGAAATCATTTTGTAGCCCAGGCTGGCCTCAAATATCATAGCCTTCAGCATCCTAAATATTAGGACTGCAGGCATGAGGCACCATGCATAGCTTCCAGTTGAATTTGGAAACCCTAGGCAACATTATTCACATCAAGATAATGTGGTCATTATATACATCATCAGAATGCAGGGTTTTTTCCCTCACAAATGAGTATGCTTTATGACTAATCCTGATTTATACAGTAGAATAAAGTCCATCAGTTTAGGACAAGCTGTTAATGGCCTTTGGGGAAAATGAAGGTTACAGCTGTGTGTTTATTCCATAGAATTCAGAGCAGTGTCTTCCACATTCCCCAAGTAGTCATTAAAAACTTGATGCAGGAAATTCAGTTCAACTAAATAAACCCAGAACAAATGCCAGTGTAGTACATAGCTCGTTATCACTAACAGCCTCTTTCCCTTTCTTAAGGACACACATTGATTGTTCCATTTTAAATCTTGTCTTAAAACTTGGCATGATAACCTTACCTTTTTTTGTGAAGTAGAAAGACTTCAGTGCCCAGCCTACTTCCCACTTGTCTCTCGGGCCAAGAAGCACAGGACAGCCTATTTTGGAAGGGTCCTTAGAAGTTCCTTTTACATTATTCAGTTCTTAAAATTAATCTCCCCGATACATTTGCACTTGTCAGAAGAGAAAGTGAAAAGATGAGGATGATGTTGTGACACACACACATTATCAACACATTTTATGTTTCTTTTTTTTTTTTGCCTCTTAACTCAAACTCATTTTCTTCACAAAATTAGGCCTTTGGAGAATTCATTAAGGACAGCCTTGAAAAGGCTTGGAAAGGCTTTTAAAGTTCTCAAAAGTTCACAGAAATAGGATTTACCAAATGTTCAAAAATAATTATAATGAATCACAATCGCGAAGAAACAGCTTTCTGTTGTTATTACAAAGCTATTTTTAAAGTGTTTCTTCATGAATCATACAAAATAACCAATTGCAAATAAACTGTCATCTTTGTAACCAGTTCTGAAGGAAGGGAATTGTAGTTAAAAAAACCAGAAAACCAGTATTTTAATTGAGGAATATATTCAGTACAATCCAAAAAATGATGCAATAATGGGAGAGTGTGGCATCCTTAAATCATAATGTCCTTAACCTTTAATTCAATTTTAAGCCGTAATAAAAACTCTAAATTATCTTGAGAAGATGGCAAACCATTGGAGATCATTTAATTCTTTCAGTATCAGAGCAAAATCACATTTCAGTTAATGAAACTAGAATAAAAAAATTCCAATGACCCATATAGGCTGACTATACATGCTTCAAGGGTTGTCCTCACAAACAAGAAAATTTGGTAGCACAAACTGGAGTCTGTTGTTAAAAAAAAGGCATAAATTTGGGTAGGTAGGGAAGTGGGTATGGATTTGGGAGAGGTTGGGTTATGTGATGATTGTGATCAAAATACAGTGCATGAATTTCTCCGAGAATTAATAAAAAATTTTTTTTTACAGTTCACAGACTTTATTGGTTCAACAATAAACAGCAAAGGAAACATAAAGTATCACTCTGGGAGCATCCTCCACAGGACCTGAAATCAAAACAAAAAATCTTGAGTATTCCATAAAAGGGATTACCAGACCTAGCTACATTTTTGCACGGAGGGCAGTGTCCTGGTGAGTGAGGATAGAACCTGCAAATGAGAGGCCGCAGATATGGAAGACACATGACGCCTAGTGGGCCAGAGCCCTTTTCTTCTACCTCCGTACATAATGGGGAGCAGGACCACACCCGGTCCCCACCAAGAAAAGGAGGGTAAATACTATTTTTTACACAAATTTTTAAAAGAGAAACATATCAATGATGGAAATTATGGCTCCTCTGTCCATAACTGTTTCTATACAAACTGAAGCAAGCAACATTAATCCTTTCACAGATATTCACACTATCTTTAAAAATCAAAACAAAGGGCAACAATAACAAAAGCTTAAACCCAGGCATACTGGCATATGTCTAAAATCAATACTTTTGAATAATCTAAAATCAACATGGAGACAGGAGAATCTGGAGTTCAAGGCCTTACTCAGCTACTTGAGACATTGCTACAGAACAAACACATGACCACATAATTCCTGTTTAAAAACATTAAAAGTACATCTTAAATAATGTGTATGTGTGTGTGTGTATATGTATGTAAAAAACATTAGAAGTATCTTAGTGAAAGAGCGAAGTCTGTAGCCTCAGTTTCTTCCCTACTCAATACAAGAAACATTATACATCAGGTTTCAGTTAATTGAATGAAGGATACTTGCTATTTTATGAGTGTGCTAAGATGCTGCCATTTCAAGAGTTATCTTTGTACTGTAAGCTTCTTCCTCAATGACAGCTGACATTTCAGGGCACCCATCAAATACAGAATATTATAAACTACCTGTATATATTATCCACTAGCCTGTGAACTTGTTGAGAGGAAGAGCATATCTTTTTTTAAAATTTTATTATTTTTGTGGCTTTTTTAATAATTTATATTTTATTTCTTCAAGTGACATCTTAATCACAATCCCCTCCCTACACCCCCCTCCAGTCCCACCCTTCCACCCTCCTCCCCCTGAACCCCCCATCCTCTTCCCTTCTTTTTTTTTTAGTTTAAGGTATTTCTTTTTCCCCCCAACAGCTCTCCCTTTCAGTCTAAAAAA
>CAJQZJ010031227.1:60083-80539 GCA_907164525.1 Lophiomys imhausi
CACATTGCCTGCTGGTCCTTGTACCAGGGTAGGTAGATACAGACCACAATTCTGCAATCTGGGGATTTCTTGGGTGCCAGCTTTTTCAGCAGATGGTCTCACCATCATGAGATAATTAGTGTGTAGCCCCACAGGAGGCTTGATGAGTGACAGCAACTGAAATGGAAAATTAGGCCACCAGAAATTGAAGAGAAGTTGCTGCTCCACTTGAAAGTGTCTGTGCCTCAACAGGAAAGGGCTGTGAATGACTAGCTCTAAATATGTTTCTTTCCCACTCTCATTTGAGTCTCCCAAAATGCCTTACTAGCTTCCTACATGTACTTTATTTCTATTCTTCAACAAATATCACTTCCTTTCTGACTATTAAGATACTTAGAATTGTTGTTTCTTGGCTTCCCCACTTCCTGGGCCATACCTAAGCACATCTGCCTGATACACAACTAGCCAAGACAGGTGCTCCCTTCCTGCATGCAGCATGTAAGGATTCCCCAGAACACTTAGTTCCAGGATAAACCCTGTCACATATTCTACATCCATTTCCTTCAAAAGTTTTAAATGTGTGCATGTGTGTGTATGTGTGGGTGTGTGTCCATGCATGTGTATACATGGTACATATGTGGAGGTCAACAGGCAACTTTGTAGGTCAGCTCTATCCTTCTACCAGGTAGAGTCTAGTATCAAACTCAGGTTATCATGATGGCTTGATTGCTAGTACCTTCTGTTATATAAATGGTAGCCTTCACTACTTAGCAATTGAGTTCCTTTTACAGGTAGGACTTCAAGGATGACTTGCTACTGTGGAGCAAATTAAAAGGCTTTTAACACAAAAGGAAGGAAAATAAATAAAGAAAAACTCTTGCAACGGAAGCGTAGCCTTATTCCTAGTTTTAGCTAAGTGCAGTGAATTCAGTCTTTTTTATTGAAGTGGATTTCAAGGCTTTTTGGTAGTGCGTATTTAATAGAAAGATGAGTGTGTCGTAGTTACTTTTTATTTCTGTGATTTAAAGAAAATAAACTCACAAAATAAACTTAGGAATGTTTTTTTTTGGCACAAACTTTGAGGTTAAAGTCAATCATTGTAGAGAAATCACAGGGTCTTGGGACAGATGGTCACCCTGCATCCACTGTCAAGAATCAGAGGGCAAGGAATGCTTGAGACCACTTTCTCCTTTCCATATAATTTAGGATCCTAGCCAAGGAAATGGTACCACCCACAATGGGTGAGACTTCCCACTTCAAGTAACCAAATCAAGGTAATTCCCTACAGAAGTCCCCAGAGACCCATCTCCCAGAGGATTCTAGATTTCATCAAGTTGAAAGTTGAGGTTAACTGTTAAAACAAGACAAAAGCAAAAAAGCTATCATTTACATATCTGCGCCAGAGTATAACCTAGGCATACTTATGAAGTAGGTAAAACTTGTTCACAGTGTGTTCAAATTCTGTCACCTTTTTTTCTGACTGTATCCCACTTTCCTAGGACCAAGTATCTCCAGATGACCCGTGGACAAAGCCTGTTCCCCAACTCAATCTTTAATACTTCAGCTAGTGTTTCCATTCTTTTTTTTAATAAGGAAATGCTCAAACTCTTATTTTCTTGATAAGCAGATGCTGAAACCACATCACTGAGATCTGATTGGTTGATGTTATTCATTCTAAATGTTAATTAATCTGCTCCCAGAGCTCTGCTTGTTGTAAATCAGATAATGCCATGTTACCTTGCTTTTGAATCATTGTCTCTGATTGGCTTTTTAAAAATATTTATTTATTACTTCAGGTTACATCTCCATCACAGTGTCCTCTTTCCGCCCCTCCCAGTCCCACCCTTCCACTCTCTACCCCCTATCCCTTCCATCCCACTCCTCTGGAGTGGAGTGTCCCTACATAACAGTCCCTTGCCCCAGTTCAGCAGTCATATGAGGGCCAAGAGCCTCCTCATACACTGGGGGCCTACAAGGCAATACCACTAGGGCAAAGTGTCTCATTGACAGGAAAAAAAGTCTATATTCCTGTTCCCTTTGGTGCCTTGGTTGTAGTATAGATATCATGTACTATATAGCTGAAATCCGACTATAAGTGAATAGATGCCTTGTGCATCCTTCTAAGCCTGGGTTAGCTCACTCAGGATGAGCTTCTCTAGTTACAACCATTTGGCTGCAAATTGCAGGATTTCTTTGTTTCTGATGGATGAGTAGTATTCCATTGTGTGTTTACATTCTTTAGTCCTGAACATCACAGCAAGACTTTTCCTGCAACTCCAATCAAAATGTAGTTTATAATCTCCCAAGGCCCAGCTTTCTGATGATATAGCTCCATAAATGATATACCTGCATCGTTGATCTGGAATCCCTTAGCCCAAACACATGAGAATGGGAAAAGTTCTGGCTTGTTATACCTTAGCAAGAGACCTTGTGAGGTACTCAGAAGGGTGGCTTAAGAACACATTAAAGCATTGCTTTCTGGTGCAACTGCACCTGTGCCTCTAAGTAGGTATGGTTCTCTAATTCCACAGAGAATTCCTTTGGCAGGAACCTCATGTGAGTACAGGCTGAAGCTGTCCTGCTAGGTCAGAGAAGTGACATAAGAGTTGGGGTAGGTAGGGATCCTGCTTGTTGATTTTATAACATAGTAACATGTTTTGTTTTTGTTTGTTTTATGTTTTTTAGAAATTCCTACCTATTTCATGTCTCACTTTTTAAATAGAAGATGAAATTAGGATATAGGCTTAAAAAATGTAAGTAACAGTCATTTGACCAGACATGATTCCCTGCACATCAATTATACTGTTACCATGCCACCAAAAGCCCTGCTTAAAGAATTCAGCACAGGAAGAACTGGGAAGCAAATTTTAAGTAGAAATTGTGCTGCAATAAACCGTTCACAGATGGAATGGTGTGGTGACTCTTACAGACACTGCTGAAGGAAAGAAGTCTGTTTCGGAGTCACCTGCTATGTGTGGCCATTTCTGTGACCTTCTCAAAATGAGAGAGAGTGCATCAGTGGCTGCCAAGATTTGGAAGTGGAGGGGCAGAGGGAGGAAGTTTTGGAGATGAAGGAACTGGTATGTAATGTTACTATGGTGATAACAACATATATCTATGTGCTAAGGCTCATAAAAGTTATAGGCCAATGGTCAACTTGTCTATGTACGTTTAATAAAATTGGGGAAATGCAAACAAAAAAAAATTAAAAAAAAAAATTAGCCGGGCGTGGTGGCTCACGCCTTTAATCCCAGCACTTGGGAGGCAGAGGCAGGCGGATCTCTATGAGTTCGAGGCCAGCCTGGTCTACAAAGCGAGTCCAGGACAGCCAGGGCTGTTACACAGAGAAACCCTGTCTCGAAAAACCAAAAACAAAAAACAAAAAAAAATTAAAAAAAAAATTGGGGAAATGCACTTCCCCCATTTTTTAGCCATATGAAAAATCACAGTTTATCTTCTAAATAGAGTGATAAGTTCAAGATGCATCCTCTCTGAGGACCAGCCATGAAAAGCGCTCAGAAGAAAATCTTAACAAAAACATTCTAAACTCCTTGGAAGCGAACGATCAGCTGAAGGAGTTAGAGCATGTGTTCTAAGGCCTCAGCCCAGCAATGGCACGTGGGCTCTGTAGTCAATAGCCCACAGAATCTGCTACCCTCCTAGTTTCTCTAGTGGTAAGAGCCATGTGACTGAGTAACCAGGATTAAGGTGATATATTTTCACTATTTAGAGTGAACAAACCCATGAAAGCCTAATATTTTAACCTTATGGACAACGAACAAGTAAGGAAGGGCTGAATAAAAAGAAGGATTACTATATTCTAACTTCCAAGTCTACCCTTAAGTGTGGAGATTTATATAGCAAATATTTGGTTTTTCTGCTAAAGCTAATTTCAGTTAAATTTGCCAGGAATTTCCAAAAAGCGAACAATACATTTCTGTATCACCAGAGCCCTACTAAGCTGTTGCATCCCCAGTCTTGGGGAGTCACGGGTTGTTGTAAGTATCCAGTCTGGTAGCCACATGGCCAATTTAATTTCATGTCTGTCCAATGAGCCAGATCCATTCAGTATTTAGTAAGCTTAAACTAAAGACCCAATTTTTTTGTCTTTATCTTTCTTTCAAGCTAAATATTTTTTTTTAATTTGAAACAACTTAAGATCATAAGCAATTTGTAATGTTGCAGTGTAGTACCTATGTGTCCTTTCTTCAGTTTTCCCTAGTGAAAACATCTTATATAACTCTACTATAATGCTATGACTAGGACGTCACTACAACCCATTCGTGTCTTTACTTCTTTTAATCGTTTCTGTTTGTATCATATTTAGCTCTATGCAATATTATCACCTGTGTGTAGTTTCCTGTATTCACAAACACAATGAGAACTCAACAATCACAGGCACCCACATCCTTCTTATCCTCTGTAGTCTTCCTCAGCTTCCTATCTAGCTCATTCACTATTTATGGCAGATAATCTGCACCCCACGCCTAAACCATTCAAGAATTGTATGTAAATAATTACAACATCTACATATTCTTTTAAGATGGGCTTTTTTCCCCCTCGCATAGTCAAATTCCCAAGAGATTTGTGAAAAGCCATTAGGTGAACCTATGCCCCATTCCCTTTCATTGCTGAGTGGCATTCCACAGCATGAGTATATTAGTTTGTTTAATTGTTAATCTATTGAAGCAAACCAACAATGTATGATTTATCCAGTTGCTTTGTATCCTTGCCAACACTTGGTGCTGCCACTATTTTATTCCACCTTTTAAATATTTTTGTTTTCTCTTGCTGAGATAAGGCTCTTTATCTGCATAATTCAGGCTTCGCTCAAACTTACTTGGATCCTCCTGCCTTAGCATCCCAAGGATGTCATTAGAGGCAGGAGCCGCCATAGCCAGAATAACTTTAGTCATTTTAATAGACATGTAGTGATGTCGTCCTGGTTTTGCTTTGCATTTCCTTGATGGCTAATGATACTGGCAATCTCTTCATGTGTTATTTCCTGTCTGCACATCTTTGAAGAAATAGCTGTTCATACATTTGATCTGTTCCTAATTGGATCGTTAGAGTTTTGAGAGTTCTTCAGTCCTTTGCTGGAGGTACGGTTTGAAAATACTTTTATCTGTCTGTAGTTTGTCTCTTTATGCTTTAAAATATATTTAATGTTTTACGAGTATACAAATTTTATTGTGGCATTTTCATACCTACTTAATTTTAGTTAATGCCCCCATTCCCTCCATCTCCTTGCCCTTCCTCTCTCCTCGAACCCTTCTGATCTCAGTATTCCCTTCCCAATTTTATATAGCAAATGTTCTATTACCCTCCACACTCACTTCCTTGAAGTTTTTTTTGTTCCCTCTCATGGGTCTCTTTCTAGTTTCTTGACCTCTGCCTATACTCAGATAACAGGACTTTTGATATGGTGAATCTTTTAACATTTTTGGTAGAATCCAATTTAATTTTTCTCCACTTATGAAGCATGATGTTAAACCTAAGAATTCTTTGCTAAGCCCTAGAACATGAAGTTTGCACCTATGGCTTTTTCAAAAAGTTTTAAAATTTAGTGTTCTACAGTCATGTCTGTGATTCATTCTGAGTTAAGTTAGAGTAAGTTGAGTGATCAAAATTGACTTGTTTTGCACCTGCATCTGTGGCAACTGTTTCCGTACTATTTGTTTTAAAGGGTATCCTTTCTCTATGAAGAGTTTGTTTGGAGGTTCTAGAAGGCAGCTGAGAAACTCATATACCTTTGACCAAAGACCATTCCTTTTCTATTTGGAGAAGTTCGTCCTTTTCAACCAAATGCATGACCCCGGAAGGGATACTCATGAAGGAGTGAAGGAGGAATTGGACACTTGCCTAGCCAGCCAGATAGCTGGATCAAGCCTACTCTGTGTCACACAATCAATAGTGTGACAGATGTCAAAGCCAGATCACACTCATATCTCCCTTTCTCTATCCTTTATACCTGTGTTGAAAAGTCAGTTGATCAAATTTTCATGGCTTATTCACCACAATCAAGTTACAGTGATTGTTCAACATACATAAGGCAAAAAAGTATAACACACCATATAAATAGACTTAAAGAAGACAATAATGTGGCCAGTTCAATAGATGCAGAACAAGCATTTGAAAAAATTCAACATGCCTTCATGATAAAGTTCCTAAATAATACAACTGGAGGGAATACACCTTGACATAATAAAGGGTACACATAAAAATCCACAGCCAACATTACATCCTAAGTGGAGAAAAACTCGAAGCAATCCCACTGGAGTGGAATGAGACAGTGATGCTCACTATGATCACTTTTTTTTAATATCGTGTTTAAAGTGCTAGTTGCAGCAGTAAGTCAAGAGAAGGAAGTTGAAGGGATACAAATAGAGAAAAAAGCCGAACTATCCCTATTTGTAGATGACGTGATTCTACAGAGATCCCACAATGTCTACTAAAAATCTTTTAGAAACGATAAACTCAGTAATATAACAGGATATCAAATCAACTTACAAAAAATCAGTAGCCTACCAATATGGCAATAACAAACATTCACAATAGTGTCAAAAATATCTAGGAATAGACCTAACCAAGGAGGTGAAAGATTATCAACAATTAAAAATTTTACATCTCTAAAGGTATTGAAGAAGATAGATACTAGAAGATGAAAAGACACTCCATGCTCATGGACTGGTTAGAATTACTATTGTGAAAATGAACAGTCTACCAAAAGTAATTTACAGATTCAATGCAGTACCAGTCAGATTTTATGACATTCTTCAAAGAAATGGGGGAGGGGATCCTAAAATTCATAGAGAGGCACAAAAGACCCAGGACGGTCAAAGCAATCTGATAAAAAAAAATGCTGGAGAGGTTAACATACCAGCCTTCAAGCCGGGCAGTGGTGGCATACGCCTTTGATCCCAGCACTCGGGAGGCAGAGGCAGGCGGATCTCTGTGAGTTCAAGGCTAGTCTGGTCTACAAAGCAAGTACAGGGCAGCCAGGACTACACAGAGAGACCCTGTCTTGAAAAAAAAAAACATACCAGCCTTCAGCTATATTACAGAACTATGTTAATAAAAACAGCATGGTACTGGCACAAAAGTAGACACTTAGGTCAATGGAATAAGCACAAGACTCAAACATGAGTGGATGTAATTATAATCATCTACTATTTGACAAAGATGCCAAAAACATACACTGGATAAAAGACAGGATCTTAGACAAGTGGTGATGGGAAAACTACTTGTCCATATGTACAACACCAGATTCAGTTGATCTAGAACCACCTGCAACTCCAGCTTCAGAGAATCTGACACCTTCTCCTAGCCTCCAAAGCACATATAAGTGCACCTACAGATACAAAGACATACAAATTTTCCCCCTTTTTTTTAAATTTAAAGTGTATCTTTTCCCCAACATCTCTCCCTTTTAGTCGATTTTGTATTGTATTTATTGTTATAAGAAAAAGGCATAGAAAAATTTTTAAATGTTTAAATCTCTTTAAAAGAAATATGGGTATAAGCATTACCTGCAATATCCTTCTCTATGTACCTAAATATTTAACTATTTTTTATAATTTATTTTTCTTTGCTGAGTTTCTTATTTGTTCATTTGCTTCAATAGACTTTACAATTTTACTTATTAAGGTATTCTTGTAATTGCTACTTTAATGCCCTTATCCAATAATTATACCACCCAGTCCATCTTGGTTTATGGTCAGTTGATTATCTTCAGGGATTTTATTAACTTCTGAATATGTTAACTACTAGAGACTCCGATTCCTAATTAAATAACTTCAGCATAGCAGGCAGGTCCTTTGTCTAGGTTTACTGCACAGGTCCAGGCATGCTTTTATTGGCTGTGATTCAGTGACAATTTACTCTTTAGAGGCTCCATCATGCTATTTTTGGTCTGCTTGATTAATGTGCTGCAGGGTCAACTGGTCCCTGCTGGGTCAACTGGTCCTTGCTTGTGCTGTCTGAGGAAGTAGAGCCTTTCCAGGCCTCTGAATGTGTATGGGGGCAGTGGCTGGAAGGCAAAGTTCTGTAGTCTTTGGGAACAAACAATCTTTGATTGTGTGCGTACTGCAGAGATTCACCTTACTGTCTGCACGTCTGATGTGTAAGAAGGGGATTAGACCTTCAAGGGCATGGTGGCAAAAGGAAAGGACTTTCTGGGCCAGGTTGCTTGGGGTGGTATTTCTTCTTGATGATTTCCTTGTTTGTATTGTACCTTAAGGGCATGTGGGAGGACTCTCTGCTTCAATGATAAAAAGAGAGCCAGTTCTCTTTACTGATTGTCAGTGGACATCCCTGTTAGACCCCCTTTGTTGCAGCCCCCATACTCACCTGACATTGTAGCCAGGACTCCCCATCAAAGCTAGGAGAAGAAAGAATCTATCTAATCCATGCTCTGTTGCTAGGCCAGAAGCTGGGAAGTGCTGGGCTTAAGTGTCCTTCATCTTTAGATTAGAAATGATAAGAATTTCTGCTACAAAGGCAACCATCTGCTCTTGGAGATCCTAACCATTCTGCCTTCCCCTTTACAGTTTTCAAAATTCTCTTTTCATCATCTCTCGCATTGCTTCCTGAGTTTATGTTTGTACTCAACTGGAAAGAAAATGAGTTGATGCCATGTTATTTAGACTGGAGATGGAAGGCTAATTTTGTATTGGTTTCCGCTGCTGAGTCTCCAGCAGGTGACTCATACTTTCAAATGTCACCATTTCTTAGGCACAAAGAAGCTCAGGGTGTTTTGCTTTGGTTAATACAGCAATCTTCCAGGAGTAGGTAACTGTACATGTGTTCCTATGTGTTATGTGCTTTTGAGAAGAAATCCGAGAAGAGCCTGGCCCTGAAATAACTGCATTACAATGGGAAAGTACTGACAAGACATGAATTAGCTGCTAATCTGTCTTGCCTATAAGATACTTTTGTCACTGTGTTCACAGAATCACTGTATTTTAAGGAGTTGGAACACACCAAGTCTTGATATTTTATGAACGGTTGGAAGCAGTTAATAAGATTTTTAAGACACTCTCTTACCTTTATATAAAACCTTGGAATATCAGTACATGACATACTCTGTGAAACATTCATTCTCAAGGAAAACGAGATGTCACTAAAGATGACTACTTTAGCAGGCTGAATCATGATTTTCAAAACCTGGCCATGCCCTAATCCTTAGGGTTATATTGACTCAGATGAAACAAAGAATCTTTGTAGGTGTCTTTAAACTAAAGGAGCCTAATATAATTACAGATTCCTTATCAAAGAGAGGCAGGGGGTCAAAATGCTATAAAATATTATGACATAGGAATCTTAGAGTCAGGAAGGGAGATATGAAGATGCTATACTTCTTTCTGGCTTTGAAGGTGAAGGAAGGATCCATGTGACAAAGGACACAAGCAGAATCTAGGAGCTAAGAAATAGTTGATTTAGGATTTCTGATCATCACATCTCTATGAAAATATATTTTTTCTGTTTTAAGAGACTACCTTTATAGTCATTTGTTATAGCACCAATGAGAAATTAATAAACTCACAGGGAGCAGGCACATGATGGGAAGTTGGAGGTCAGAGGGTACTGAAAATTAGGACATTCATGTGTGCTCTACCAAGACACAGTAAAAAGCACAAGAGACTAATCTGGAAACATGAAGTCTAAGAGTGACTCAGTATCTTCCAGGCATGTCCAGCTTGAGGCTGGTGGACTGAGTTTGCCCCAGGAAAGCTGTAAATGGGACCCAAGAGAGAAAGTTTCCTCCTGGACTAGATGTGAGTAGATACAGAGACTCACAACTACACAATGTGCAAAGTGAGAGGCCTTGGACCACTCAGTCCTAAGTAGGATTCCTCGAACAAATCCCTCCCTTCAGGGCTCAAGCAACTCTGCAGAAAAAGATGTGGAAATATTGTAAGAGTCAGTGGGGATGGAGAAAACCAAAGAAACAAGGCTTTCTAAACACAGCAGGGCTGATGTACAAATGAACTCACAGAGACTGTGAGCATGTGCAGCATGCTCATGACCTGTACAAGTCTAAACCAGATGGGGTCCCAGCGCTAAGAGGGGAAGTGGACACAAACCCCCATCCCTCACCCAGACGCTATCTCCAACTGATGAGCACTCCCAAACAAAACTCCATGTTCTCTATTGGAGTCTCACTGGGTACACAAACCATACTTAAGGACAGGTCCCATACCTAGCAATAGATGGCCAACACAAAACAAACTCAATGGTATCTTTGGAGGTTTTTTTTGTTTGTTTGTGTGTTTGTTTGTTTTTTGGTTTTGGTGTTGGCTTTTTTGCCTAGGTTTCTTTCTAATGTTATAAATGTTTTGCTTATATATTAATATTTCTGATTCTGTGTTTTTAATGGGATTCCTAAGTGTGTGTGTATGTGTGGGTGTCTGTGTCTCTATGTGCTTCCTGAACTTTTTCTTTGGCTCTTCTTTTCTGTTTGTACTATGCTATTCTGGTTTATTTGATTTTATATCATCTTATTTTATTATTATTATTATTATTATTATTATTATTATTATTTTACTTTTATCATTATTATCATTTCTCTTTAGATGCCTGTTTGTCTCCTCATGAGAGAAGGAAAGGATGTGGATTGGGGAGGAGGAACTGGGAGAAGTTGGGGAAAGGGAAACCATAACCAGAATATAATGTATCAAAAATAATCCACTTTCAATTAAAAAACTGTAAAGCTATTTAAAACAATATGGGCTTTTTTTTCCTTTTTTGTAACTTGATTACATGGTTCTCAAGCATAAATGCAGTTGACAATGTGAAAATGCTGGACATGATCACCACTTTACAATAGAACTTTCTGTGATGAGAATGAAAATGGTCTCCATTTGTAATGTCCAGTATGGGAGCTACTAGAGTCATACGACTACTGAGCATTGGAATGTGGCTACAATAACTGAGGAAGTGAATTTTCATTTTATTTATTCTTAATTTATTTTAAAAATTTTAATGTACATGTAGTTACTGTATTGGATAGTGCATTGCTAATGTTAAAAAGAACATGGATAAAGTGAACACAAATATACTCATTAAATTCTTCAAAAAAAGAGGATTAGCTTGTTGAAAATAACCTATCCAAAATTAAGGCAGAAAAGCATCAATACTTCACTGAAGATTAGACTTCTTGCCCTCTGGTATAATATAACCACAAACCTAAGAGAGAGAAAAGAAATCTATGAAGCTTACAAAATTTATATCATTAAAAAACTGAGTAATATTTCATAGGAGATACATAGATTTATCCAGAACAAATAACTGTGTGTTACAAGAACCAAGAATACATTGATATAGGCCTTTGACACCAAAAAGAATAAAGCTAAATGTTGAAGAAAGCTGAGACCTGCTTAATAAGTAAAGACATATTCCTACACATTTCAGTGTCCAGGGTAAAAGCAGATGATCATACTAGCTCCTTGAGTCACAGGACAAGATTATATAATATTATGAATCATCTGTTTATAGGCAGAGCAGTGAATAATACAATTTTCAAAAAAACTCAAGAGGAGAAATGGGTAGACAAATACAATTGAAAGCCATCTTTCCACTTTCATATCAAACCTCTTCTACAAGGGTACCAGCCACTATGCCCTACCATGCATGCCAGCTCCTTGTCACCATCACATGCTATCACTGACAGTCACCAGGTTAATGACTCAAACCAAATACTTTCTTACCATTACCAGCAATAACTTAATCTTCTCCCTCGGTCTTACCTGCCACACAACTTTTGGGTGGTAATTCGAGCATCCACTACCACTGTTGAGTCTTGATGGAAGAAACTGAACTATTCCTTTAGTCACCATCATCATCTCTTTGATTTCCTGCAGGAGTCTCCTCCTTGGCCTCTTTGTTTCCAATCTGCACACAACATCCACAGACAACTTATAAATATGGAAATTTTAAAATAAATATAAATAAATTTAGGGGATAAATAAAGGAAGATCTTGAATGGTACATGAAAAAACTATATGTGCCTCTATAAAAATTAAAATTCAAGATGCACTAAATAAAAAAGCAAGTGATCACATTCCCTAGAGTGGCTACAGTAAGCAAGTAATGGGAGATGTCTCAGTCAGTAAAGTACTTGCCACACAAGCATGAGGACCTGAATTTGAGACCCCAGCAAGGCATGGTGTCACATGCTTATTATAATATCAGCACTGGAGAGGCAGAGGCCTGTGTCTTTCTAGAGCTCACTTGCTATCCGGTTCTACTAGTCAGTGAGACTTAGGTCCTCAAAAAACGAAGTTCATGGCATCTAAGGAACAACACACACACACACACACACACACACACTCACATACATGCATGCACACACACACAAACATTTGTGTATGCATATATATCCCTAAAGACAGTAACAAATATTGATGAGAATGTAAAAGAAATTAGAACTTTAATGAATTGCTGTATAATGGTTCTGCTACTCTGAAAAGCAGCCTATCAGTTCTTCATATTGTTCAATATGCATAGTCACATTGTTTAATAATACATAACCCAGCAATTCCATTGATAAGGAAATGCACAATAAATATGAAAACACATAACTCACAAAAGCTTAACATAAATACAGAAATACCATTTCATAGTAATCCAAATGTAAAAGTGACCACCAACTGAAGAATGAACAACTGAACATGGTAATATGTGTTTTGTATGTATATGTGTGTGTGAGATGGGGGGAGAGAGAGAGAGACAGACAGAGAGACAGAGACAGAGAATTATTCAGCAATAAAAACAATGAAGTTCTGGTTCATGGACTACTAAAATGGTACAAAGTGAAATAAGATAACCTAAAAATAAATAAATAAATAACATGCAATGGCACAGTGTAATCCTAGTACTTAAGGAGACTGAGACAGGAGAATCATGAGTCTGGAACTAGCCTGGGATACAGAGTGAATTTCAGATGGTGCTGGACTGCATAGCAAGACCTGTGTTCTTAAAGGACCACAAAAGTCCAGAATAAGAATATCAATAAACACAGAGAGTAGATAAGAAGTATTAGGCTGGGAAGAGGTCTTTAGGAGTGATAGATAAAGTGCACAGTGTTCCTTTCTGAGTTGATGAAAATGTTCTACATACTTTCCATGGCTATATTTGCATATATTTATGAATGTATTAAAACAACAGAACAATACACTTTAAATGTGTGGGTTGTATGATATATGAATTTTACCTCAATAAGGCTGTTTTTGAAAGCAAGTAACAGAATAATGCATATACTAGGAACTCATTTATACAAAAACCACAAGTTCATATGTATGTAACATAAACATTTGTCAGTGTATGCAAATATATGGAACATAGTTTGGAAGGAAAGCCACCCATCTGTTGCAAATATATGGAACATAGTTTGGAAGGAAAGCCACCCATCTGTTAGTACTGGTTACTTCTGTAGAGGGAAGTGGGATCGCATTCTGCAGCATCCTTCTTTCTCTTCCTCCTACTCTGCTTGTTCTCCCATGTTCCTTTGCAGCCATTCCTTAATCCATTAACTCCTTTAGAAGCCACATTTGATTTCTCCTGGCTTTCCCCAAACCTTATCTACATTTTGATTCATTCATTCCACAAACATCCATTAAAAACCTAGTAGGTACTGTGGTAGATATTAGATACGTAAAAATGCCACTATACTCATGGGCTGTAAAATCTACTGGTAGTAAAGAGATATAATAAAGAACACCTTGATCAATGATACAACATTTTAAATACTACTAAACTATAGCGATAAAAATAAAATGGTGTTTAGGATAATTAAGAAACGGAAACTAATAGTCATGAAAACATGTCATTTTGTTAGTTACTATGACAGTCTATCACAGTTATTTTCTAAGCTACTCAGAAATCAAGTTGCTAAGAAACAAGCAATATTTGCTTATCTAAATATAAGAGATAGATAGGGCATCTTCAAAAACCTCAAGAGATCTGCAGAATATGGCATTCAAAGATGTTTTCTTAACTTAAGATTTTTTGATATCGAGACATGTCAGCTCCTGACAGCACCCCCTATATTACTCCAAGTAGAAGATGAGCATCGATGAATCTCCAGTGGGAGATGATTAAATTGGTGGTAAGCCATTCTCTTGGCAAGAAAAACCACTTGCTTCAACTGTAGACAGACTCCTGTCCAAAAAGGACAAAACTTGGAAGCAGGTAAGTCGACAGCCTAGCTCTGCCAAGACAGGGTAGGTAAGTCCTTCATAATTCCTGCTCTACAACCAATGTCTGTCAGAGAAATGGGGCCAAATGGCTGAAGATTGATGCTGTAATGTATGGAGAGAAAATGGGAACTGTCCCCCAATACCATAGAAACTTCCTAAAATATATACATACACACTTATAAGAAGATATTAAATGGAGTTATCATTAAAAGGAGCAACAATGTCCCTACTAGATACCACAGACAAAAAAACAAAAAACCTCAGTTCCAGGAATGGATTATCTATTTTGGAATTTTGGGCCAGTGAGGTCCCAAAGAACCCCAAACATTCCAGGACATTGCTTATATTCTTGGTTACCCTCCAGAACTTGTCTGTAAGATATGGTTGCTGAAGAAAGCACATTTGTGAATCATAGAAGACAAAGGGAACAAGCTAGTACTGATCTGCAGGCTTTATCCTTATTGATTAGCTTCCATAGTGCTGGAGAGTGCCATGCATGCTACCAGAGGAGAAAAATAGTCATCCATCGTACCCAGCTGTGAGCCTTGAGAGCTACCATAACAATCATCCTGGCAAGAAATGCCCACAGGTATAATAGTGGCATAAATCTTATGAGGATAACCAACCATTTTCCAATTAGATTTAAGGCCCCACACTACAGGATGAAACCCATACCTGGCACTGTTATGAGGACCAAGAAACTGTGGCTAGACAGGTCATAGTCCTTAGGAAAGAAACGACTTCTGTTTTGTTGTTAAATAGGCAGTGTTAACCTAAATCCGAATGGCTTATTGTTATACCCATAGATTAGCAAACATCTCAAATTTCATCAAAGAAACTTCTTTTTGCTGTAGATGGTGATGAAAATGAAGGCCCCAAATCAGTCAAAGCACACAAAATGAGTGACTACAGAACACACAGCCCCAAATTGGACATCTATATCACTCTCTCCCCTCCCAAGGCCCAGGGGTCATTTTGGAATAAGGGACAGAGAGAGGTATTGTAATAATCAGAGGTAGAAGATGATTACAAAGAGATGCTTTGTAATCTTCCAGACAGAGCAGGGAAGTTGCACATAAGAACTCACAGCAGCTATGAAAATATGCACAAGATCTGTACAATCTGAAGCCTGAAAAAACCCCAGCATAGAAAGGAGAGTTGAGCATAAAGCTCCATTCCTAGCTAAGGAACTATTGGCAACTAATGGCTTCTGGAAGCATTTAAGTCAGTCTTCTTAAAGGTATGGCCCCTGGTAAGTAGTTTATGCTTCAGTGGAAGCATGAACATCCAAGAGTACATAGTCAGTACAAATGGTACTTGATGTTTTTTTTTTTTTAAGAGGGCACAAAGGTAGGGAAGTGGGTGGATCACAGAGGAGATGGGGGAGGATGGTTATGACCAAAATACACTGAAAAATTCTGAAAGAACTAATTTCAAAATGAGGGGGGAAAGCAACAGGTTCTGGTGGCTATTCCACTGCAGCATGCAGACACAATACTTACATGGTCACCAGAAGACTCATAGGACGTTATGGCAATAGAGTGCACACTCTAAGACTGGGTATGCTGGTTGCCTCCTCATGGTGCTAAAGTCCCCATTCCCCTTTGCTAGTCTGCCTCTTCTCACATTGGAGTGTCAGGGAAATTTGGAGGTCATCATAAATATAGGAAATTTAATCTTTGTTCCTTCATCAAGTTCTCAACAATAACACTCTTTCTTTCATCATACTGTTCCCTCACTTTGGTACAATTGTAATTCACCTGAGAGTCCCTCTCCCTGGTTCTATGAAATTGCAGATAGGGATACCATTCGTTTGCATGTTTCTGTACACCTAGAACACTTTACAGCCTCAAGTACCAAGGGTCCCCCCTAGAATTAGAAGTCCTGCCTGTTGCCTCCACCACACCCTGTTTTACCACCTGCTGCTTGGTTCGGTTTTCAAAGGGCACGTCTGCTCTTCCTGGCCCACCTAGCTGAGAACAAACAGCTGAGGAAGTGCTGCAACTCTCTGTTAACTCCAACCTCAATGGAATTCAGGCCCAGGGAGAAAATGACATGGGGAGTTTTCTGCATCCCACATTAACACCTCCAATGCTGGTGAAAGTGGATAGGACTCTACAAGGTGACACATAATTTCTCTACATGCAGGGACAAGTAGGACAGAAAGAACACAAGGCATCCAGAGACAAGAGATATGCTCATTTATGCCTGGTCATGAAGATATGTAGTAGATTATTAAACCACTAGATAATCCAAAGGGCACTCCAGAGCATAAGACCCTCCAACACCTGACTTCTGAATCCCAGAGCATTTACTTCTGTAATGATCTTTTCTCAGGCTAACATTTGGACATATATTTTGTTCCTTCATCAGTTCCCCATACAATAACACCCTTTCTTTCACCATTCTGTTCTCTCACTTTGGTACAATTGCAATTCATCTGAGGGGCCCTATAGTAAATGAACATGTATTTTCCAAACTGAATCCGGATATATCACAGAGAAGTGAGCAATAGTGTGCTAACTAGAAAGGGTAATGACACCTTAAATGATTACTAGCCCACCAGCAGACTGAATGCAGGTGTCTGGGCATTGTCTGTACAGGCTCTCCAAAGGGTTCTACCTGTTAGGGCACCTAAGAGTTGAACTGCCTAAAACTCCCCTTGTTCTTCTTGGGGGCACACATCAGAGGAGTATATGCTATCAACTCAAGAGTTTCAAGCTGGCTGTCTCTTAGTCTCTAATGCTGTCAGTCGCATGATCATGTGGCCCAAATCATAAACCCTGTGTTGATTCCTAAATACACTCCTGCAGGAGCAAGTTCAGTGAAGTGGGCCACTTTGTAGGGAGATATAGCAGGAGACGGAAGACTGAAAAGAGCTTTGCCCTATCTCTGTGATGTGTGGGCCATAGTAGCTCCCAAAACACAGCTGCACGATGGGGTAGAAAACAGCATTCTGGTTTGGTCACACTTGAGGAGTTTATGGGAGTGTGAGAACAGAGCAATGGAGAGCTAAAGGATCAGAAGATGGGAGTCAATGCTTCTTAAAGGAACAGTACTTTGGAGCTGGAATGATGGGTCAGTGGTTAAGCATGCCAACTAGGAAAGCAATCAAATCTGAGCTTAAATTCCTGGCACCTACATTAAAGCTGACCAGGGCTGCCTATGCCTGTAACTTCAGCAGTGGAGAGGAGCAGAGAGAGGCAGATCTCATAAGCTTGCTGGTCAGCCCGCCATCCTAGCTGATATGTCAAACTTTCAGGTTCAGTGTAAGATCCTATCCAAAAAAATAATATGGAGAACAATAGGGTAAAAATCCTGACGTTCTCTTCTGGCCTACACACACACTCTACCTGCATATACACCACACCATACCTATATGTATACACACACACACACATAGAAACACACAAGTAGTATTTGCTGAAGACATTATTGATTTCTGTTTTTTTTCTCTAAAAACAGAAAAGTAGGTCAACATGCGTAAAGAACTGTAAACAAGAACCTTCTGAGAGGGAGTCTTTCACTGAGCCCTGCCAAGATGAAGCAGTAAGAGATATGCCTCTCATTTCAGATCATTTGATTGAGGTCTCACAGCCTTGGGAAAATGTAGGCTGCTGATCTTCAGTGTGTATC
Organism: Lophiomys imhausi; assembly: GCA_907164525.1. Lineage (NCBI taxonomy): Eukaryota > Metazoa > Chordata > Mammalia > Rodentia > Muridae > Lophiomys > Lophiomys imhausi. The sequence continues at coordinate 77,897 of CAJQZJ010031227.1, forward strand.
TCCAGCAGGTCTTGAGAAATGGGTACAAAGGGAGGCTCAATGTTTCAAAATCAGTATTTGAATGGTTAGCTGGTATGAGTTAGTAAGAACAGGACCGTTTCTGAGAAAACTGCGCCACTTGGCTTTGAGAAGAAGTGGACAAGGCCCAGGGCAGCTTGGCTGAGTATGGACAACTTAGAGAGCAGAGGCTAGAAAGCAGGAGAGCTGGGCTGCTTTCCTGGGTCTCAGAGTTCACCTTCTAGCAAAGTTGCTGAGAAGTAAAGTGTCTTTACTCCATCTACTAATTTTCTCTCACAAAGGCAAGAAGAATAGTAAGTTTGTCCAAGCCTACAGATGGTTGGCACGGACTCTGCTCTTTTTCTTGACTCATATTGCCTCAAAAAGTCCAAGTTTGGAAAAAGACTAGCTGTAATCTGGTAGAAGTTGAAGTAGCTAACAGCTACAGACAAGTACAAAACTATGACGATCCACAGGGGGTTAGGAGTCCCTCTGAATTAATCAGGGTGGCTGCCTAGCCAAAGCACAAAGGACGCTACCTAACCCCTAGGGTACAGGCAGAGGTGCAGAAAGAGATCATGAACAGGCCATGAGTCAGAACTGCTGATACACAGCACATGGCTATGTGGCATATAGAAATGAAAGCAAGGCAATTTTTAGTAGGAACTTCAAAGAGTAGCTGATTTTTGTTCTTTGTCACTAGTCTATGTACCACTACCTGTCCTTGAAAGCTTTTATTTTTTGAGATATGAAGGTAGAAAACAAGGCAGCCACTTTTCAAGTCTGCAGTTAGGAGACAGCATTCTTAGGACAAAACCGGACTACTTACTGTCTACAGGAAACTATCATATTTTTCTTTCTTCAAAACCGTTGATCTTCAACACTTCTCCCACAAGTCAGCATATCTTTTTGTGGCAGAAATATTTTCTGATTATAAATTAAGTGGTTATTGTATAAAATCAAGAGCATAAAGAAAAATATAAAGTAGACAATAAAAGTCACTATAATACCGTCCGTCACTTAAAGATCTCTACAATTGACAGCATTTTAAAAATTCAGTGTTCATGCCTGGCACTGTAGCTTATTTATGGTGTGACATTGGTCAAGTCAGACTTACAAGTGAGACTTACAACTGGCCAAGGTGCAGAGAATAAGTGACTGAAAAATGTCCAGCCCTAAAGAGAACACATAAATTGCACCTCTCCTCCAAAGGCTCAGGAATCATTGAGGAAAAGAACACAGAAAGAATGTAAGAGCCAGAGGTGACATGGATGACTACAAGGAAACAAGATTTTTAGGACACAGAAAGGCAACTGCACATATGAACTCAGAAAAATTGTGACAGCATGCACAAGACCTAAGTAAGCCCAAGCCAGACTAAATCCTAACATGGACATGGGAAATGGGGACAGAATCCTCCACTAACAGAGGAATTATGGGCAATTTTTAGCTGTTGGGAGAGGAAGGGTCAGTTTTCTATAACAAGTAGCCCCTGATAAGTTAACAATGTTCCAGTGTATGACCGCATACCCAAGAATATTTGGGCAACACAAATTGGCCCTGATGGGGAAACAAAGGATACAGTGTTGGGTGGGAATGGAAGAAGGATAGATTTGGAAGGAGTTTGGAGGATGGAGCATGAATATGAGCAAATCACATTGTACAAAACTCTCAAAGAACAAAATTATAGTTTAAAAACTAAGAATAGTTTTTAACAATAGTATTTACGTTAAGGTATCACTCAAGAATGAGGGCCAGGGAGATGGCTCAGTGTGTAAGAGCACTCGTTCACCAAGCAACAGGACTTGAGTTCAAATCCCAAGCACTTATATAAAAAGCCTGGGATGCTGCCCACACCTGGAACCCCAGTGCTGGGGAAGGGCTGGAAACAGGAGGATTACTGGGGCTTAATGACTTCCAACCAGGTCCAGGCTCAGTGTCTCAGGGGAATAAGGTGGAAAGTGAGAGAGCAGGACACCAGGCATCCTTTTCTGGGCTCTACATTTTACAAGGGTACCTGCTCATACATGTGTGCATACCATATACATACAGAGAGAGACAGAGAGAAAGAGAGAGAATGAAAATGAAAATTTGCAGAAAGAGGTTTAAGAGTCACTAGAAGATAGTAAGTAACAAAAAACATTTGGCCTCCAATATCACTGTCACTACTCTATCTGCATATACTCAAAATATCCATATTGATGCCTGTATAGCATGTTGTCTTCTACTATTCCCCTAGTGTTAAACATTTACAACATTTACAAGATTTCACTGTTATAAAACTTCTGCTTAGAAAAGCCTTATACATAGATCTTCTTGTATGTCACTGATTATTTCCTTACAAAAAATTCTTACAGTTGGCTTCACTGGGAAAAATAATTTGCACATTTTAGCTTTTCAGGGGCTAAGGATGTAACTCAGTGGTAGAGTTTTCATCTAGCACACAGAAGGCCTAGGGTTCAAACCTTAGCATTTAAAAAATATATAAATAAAACCACAATGGCTTTCTAAAAGGTTTGTCCTTATGGCTACACATATATCTCAGTTAGTATAGAAGTTGCTGTGCAAACGCAAGGACCTGAGTTCAATCTCCAACACACACACACACACACACACACACACACACACACACACACACACACACAC